>CAKNWT010078886.1:0-14761 GCA_932066315.1 Andricus coriarius | reverse complement strand
TAATTTGTATCCTAACTGTTAAATTTTCAGCTAAAAAAGATGAATTTCCAACATACTTGTTGATATTTCAACAACATAATTTAGTGATCAACTAAATAATAAAATATTCTATTTATAGGTTCATTTTTCTATCAACAAAACGAATTTTCAACAAAATGTATGAATTTTCAACTAAATAGTTAAATTTTCAACAGAAACGATGACTCTTCCGCAAAGTTGCTGATTTTTCCACAAAATAATTAAATTTTTTAACTAAAAAGATATCGTTTAAAACAAGAAGATCAACTTTACACCGAAAAGACAATTATTAAAACAGTTTTATTTTTTAACAAATTTTCTACAAAGTAGTTGAATTTTCAACCAAGGATTAATTTTTTGTTGAATAATCGAATTTTTAAAAATATACCTAATAAAATTGAAAAAATTGTAACCACAGAAAGAGAATTCTTAACCAAAAATACAATAATAGATGGGTCAACCAAATAAAATGGATTTTCAACCAGATATGAATCTTGGATGAAAAAAATGGGTTTTTAAAAAAATTTTCAACTTCAACAAGCTAGTTAAATTTTCAGCCAATACTGCGCACTTGACGTGTTCTAACGCGTTGATCCCAAGCTAACTCAAGCTGAATCGCCCGAGTCCACCCGAGTCTGCACGGAATCGTAGCGATTCCGATTAATCCTTGGCGATTCTCACTGATTCCCGGTGTTTCTTCTGAATCTTACTGATGAACGCATGTTTCAAAGTTTCAGAATCGATCTCTTAAGATTATACCGAATCAAGCTGATTCCCACATATTTCTTAAAAATCTTTTGACGAGTTCCTGATTCTAAATCGATTCTAAGTGAGGAAAATCGCTGATTCCTCTAGTGAACGGCCCCTCGACGTAGACAGTTGCTTTTAACATTTTAATATCCTGATTGAGAAGTGAAGAGAACAATATTTTTTCTTCCCCTTTTCTTTAAAATAATGCAGGACTAACTGTAGTTGTTGAGATCTATGTATGCGTAAATGAATAAGTATATGTAAAAGAAACAGGTGGAAAGAGAATGAGTACATGGCACATTAAGTAATGAATATTTCCTTCTTTCTCGCACCATAGCTTCATGCTCGTAACTAATCGTAACAGACATTACAGTTTTGACAGTTTCTCGTTCCAGATTAAAGAGCTTTCAAACATTTTCCATTACATTTTGCGATAAAAACTCTGACCTACCGTTCTCCATGTTACAGGCATTTTTGTATTATTCCATCTGATATAAGTAAAATTGTGAAAAACTTGTTAACCCCCCTGATACGATAATTATGTTTGAAATTTGTATTAGTATTATCCATTCATGTCTACATTCAATATTTAAATTTTAATCTCAAAACGCTATAAAAACGGGAGATAAAAAAGGATTCGAATATTTCATGCGTTTTTCACTACTTGTTGTGTCAGGAGTTACAAAAATTCTAAAAAGGAGATAAATTTTTCAGGTGCCTCATCTTCGCTCCTTCTTATGTACCGAGTTCCCCCATCTATTCTTTTTGGTCTCTTAACTCAATTTTTTTTAACTTAAGCCAGGTGCTAAAAATGCACTAGTCTATTGTCTTTAATATTTGTTAAAAGTGCAACACACTGTACCATTTCATGTTCCAGGGTGGCCACTTTTATCGCTGGAAAAAATTTGAGGTAATTTCCCGGTTAGCAAACACATTTTTCCAGGTCGTTGAAATTAAAAGGTTTAAACTGTTAAAACTGAACATTTTTCCATTTGAAATAATCAAAACTAAACTGCAAATGAAAGCATCCAAAATTTAACTCTTCTGAATTTTCAAATTTCCAAATTAAAGTTTAAACAAAATGTGATTCAAAAACTTTTAATTCAAAAGTTTAATAATTCAATAATGTCGCCACTTTTAGGGTCGGAAAAAATTCCCGGTTTTTAACATTTTTTTCGGTCATTCGAATAAAAATAGTTGTTGGTAACTACAGACTTTACAGCCCAAAAAGCTCTCAAAACAGGAGAAATAGAATGATTTTTCAGGAAAATAGGGGAATAAATTATTTTGAGCCAAATTAATACCACATTGAATTCAATATGAAAAGCTTCAGATTTCAAGTCGAGATATATTGCACTTTCAACAAAATAGTTTAATTTTCAACCAAAAGAGGTACATTTTCAACCCAAGAAGGAATTTTTAATAAAAGAGTTGAGTTTTTAAGTTATTATGGTTTAGAAAATAGTTAAATTTTTAATCGAATAATTGAATTTCTAATAAAATAGTTGATCTTTTAAGTGAAAAAGACGACTTTTTTAGAAGACAATTGAATTTTTAACCTAAAGAATAATTTTCATCAAAATAATTGATCTTTCAAATCAAAAAACATCTTTTTTAGAAGACAATTGAATTTTCAATCAAAAAAGGTAACTTTTTATTGACAAAATACTTTTAAACCAAGAATTATGTATTTTCAGCACAGAAAACAATTGCATTTTTAACCAGAGTTTAATTTTCGATCCAAAAAGACGAATTTTTTAGAAAACAGTTGAATTATCAACAAAAAAGTGAATTTTAAACCAAGAAAGTGAATTTTCAAATAAAGAGGATGTCTTCTCCACCATAAAAGATGAACTTTCAATCCCAGGATGAATTATCTCTCCAGAAAAACGAATTCTTAACAAAAATTTTGATAACTTTCGACTGCAAAAGATGAATTTTTAACAAAATAATTTAATTTTTAACCAAATAGTTGAATTTTCAATCTTAAAAAAAAAGAATTTTCACCCAAATGGTCTAATTTTTAAAGAAAAAAGATTAAAATTCAACCACAAACAGTTGCATTTTCAACCAATTGTAGACATGAAAAGGTGAATTTTGAACCTATAAAGATGAATTTTCAACTGAATAGTTGAATTTTCAACAAAATAATTAAATTTTCAATAAAATAATTGTATTTTTAACCAAAAAGAATGAACTTTAAGTGAAAAATAGTGGTATTTTCTTATTTAGTTGTATTCATTCGGTTCGCATTCAATTGAAAAAAACGAGAAAAAGGGGAATAAGAGGCAGTTTCATAAAAACCGGGGGAAAAAAGGAATTCATTAAAAAAGGGGGAAAGATGGGGATTCGAGGACAGTGTGTGCAGACTGTAACTAAAATTCTTTTATAAACTTTAAAATTTTTGTATTGAAAATTAAACAAAATACCCGGTCCACGTAAAAAATCCCGGTATTCTTCCGGTCAGTTCCTGGTTTTCCCGGTTTCCCAGTCCAGTGACCACCATGGGTAAGAATTTGAATTTCTAGCAACTGTTAAAGAAATTCACCTACAAACCAAAATTCAATGTTACTTCACGACTCTTCCCCGGAACTTGAATTTCCCTTTTCTAGCTCATTGGCATGTAGTGGCCATTATATATCCATGACGTCCAAAATTATAACGACATAGATATGTAATATTACATATTTATAATCTGGTATGGAATGGCCATTATATATCTATGATGTCATAATTTTTAACGGTATAGACAAGTGGCCATTACATACCCATGACCTTGAAAAGCGGCACTGAAGGTCGGCTTCACAGGCATGAAAAACACGGTCAAAGCTGGTGCATTTGTCATATAATAGTATACTATGTAACAAGGGGCGAAAGGAGCAGATTTCTCTCGCCGAGGGATAAGTCTACTTTCGTCCCGTGTTATGTATAGTATTTTATTCCACTCTCGACCGTGGCCGCCTTTAGCCCTGAAAAGCGGGTCCGAAGCATTTTCTATCGCTTTGTTCGCGGCTCGAATTCTGATCGACTGGGAGCAACTCAGATTTGCAATATTGCGACCGTTGACCAAAAAAAGAAAAAAATTAATTTTTATTTTCGCCCCGCAAATGTTACTTTCGCCCGGCTAATTTTACTTTCGCCACGCAAATTTTACCTTCGCCCCGCAAATTTTACTTTCGCCCCGCAAATACGGGTTACAGAAAATATATGCTACTTTCGCCTCTATTTTCAGAGGTGAAAGGTGGCTATTTCAGTCCAGTGTAGAATAAAATATCATATGAATCATGGGGGAGAGGGAAAATGTTGACTTGTGTATGTTTTCAGTACTCGTCTTTGGCTCGCGTACACCTCTGGCTCGCCCACACATCTTTGGCTTGCGCACACGTCCTTGAATCGCACACTTGCCTTAGGTTCGTACTGAAAACACACACTCGTCAATAAAATCCTTCTTCTCCCCCTTGGTGCATAATATGCTATTACATAACATAAGGTAAATATGGAGAGATTTGTCTTTGTCAGTAGCACTGTGAACAAATATATATATACTGTTTCATCGCATAAGCCCCAATAACAGTAGATCGTTCGATCCCATTTCCATTTTAATTTAATATAGGACGAGGCACTTGCATTCGCAAAACTGCAGAAAAATGCCGGTTGCAGGACGAAGCGACTCGATATGGTCACACAAATCTTGCGATTTATCGAGACTGGCAATTTCCATCTTTCACCCGTTCATGTCCTGTAGCGTGGGCAGATATAGACTATAGAGTGTCCCTTTTCCGCGACAAATTGCACTGGAAACTCTTGGTGCAGAAGCGATTGAACTTATCGCTGGTAGATTAATTTTAAAAGGATTCCCTTAAAGCGGACGTTACGAACCCAAAAGAAGCGAATGCAAATGTCAGCCTATTTAAAATTCTACCCGCGTCCTCAGCTCGAGGAAGCTTCCTTCACCTTCCCGAAGGGATTTCACGTAGTTGATTCGGTCTTCGAGATCTGGATAGTACAAATCGTGTTTCCTACGATCCAGCTGCGACGTCCCGTTCCCAATCGGTCGCAGTTGTCGGTAATTGCCCTGATGCCAAATGATAATTGGTTTCCTTTGCATCGTAAAACACGCCATTCCGTAACGCCAGAGCGACTGTCTACTACCCAGAAAAGGATAGTCAGTTCCGGTGAAGAATGAAACGGGAAACAATCAAGTTGCCCGATCATCACTCTGATTTATTTATTTCTCCCCTTTTTCAAATCAATATGTATTTGTGCAACTGGAAATACATTATTTATTCCGATAAAATAATCAACGAGCGCGTAATCGCATTTCACTGTCAAATCAACACCAAAACTGTCACCGACCTTTACTTTCTATTATATAAAAGTAGGGAAAATTATTTAACATTAGGAACTTCTAGGGGACAGATCAATTTTTAATAATACTAGGATAAAGTGCTTAAATCGAAGTAGTTTTTAGCAAACTTTCAACATTTTAGTTGTTTTTGTTCAGAAATGGGAAATTAAAACATAGCTCAAATTCCCACTCAGTGACTCCAACTATAAATTCGCCTCCCAAAATTGAGAAATTTATGACAAAATAATTTTCTGAATGTATCTCGGGAGCAAGACTTTTGTTCCTAAATTGAAAATTCAGTTTTTGGGAAAATTTTTGTCTCCTGAAAAATGGTCAAAATGTTTTATACGACCTTTCGTAACGCCACCCTTCAATTCATTGGATAATTTGAATTATTCAATTTCGAATGCTTTCAATTTAAAAATTGAAGAACTTTTTAAGTTTATAATTTCTGAACACAAAATTTCGTAAGCTTGAATTTAAAATTGACCAATTTTAATTAATGAATACACGACATTTTAATTTTATTTTGAGGCTTTTAAATTAAAGTGCTGGAATTTGTGAACGAGTTTCCAGACGAAAAACGTGTTCATAAAAAAGATTGGAGAGTTGACCAAATTTGAGGATTTTGAGGACCTTTTACAAAATTCCATGCTTTTTCTGGTTTCTCTAAGGCATCTTTAAGAAATCTATACGTTTTATAAGTTTTCCAGGCTCAGTAGCAGCCCTGAAATATCAACTTCATTTTCTGCTTTAATTTAATATTTCACCCTTCTTATAATAGTCGAGACTTCAATTAATGTCGTCGTCTTTTTACTGCAAAAAGAAGTTTAATTTGACTTAGCATCCTCATTATATGTTGAATAGCTTGGAAAATTGATGACAAGAAGCTAACTTTGAATATCTGAAAACTCTTCTAATACACCTTTTGTGAACGAAGACGCCATAAAAGTTTATCCTATCAGCGAGCGCATTACCTGCGATGCACATTATAAAAAGAGAGCAATTGAATTCATAATTCGTTCGATAAGATGTCGCATAAAAGAGAGTATATCCTCACAATGGAACTATTAAACGTCCAAGGAAAGGAATAGTCAACCAAAATTGCTGCTCGAATTCTCAGAGAAATTCCGAGCCAGGGCAGTCATAATTCATCCGGAATAAAGGTATTTAATGCCAGTGATCTTGAATATATTGCTATGCTCATTGATCATTGCTCAATCCATTCAATGTATGAAAAAATTGAGAGAATTCGTGTTTTTTTTTTTAATTTTCGACTAAGGAAAATGACATAATGTCGCGATCTTGAACGCATTTATGCCAAGTTCATACATTATACCAATCTAAGATATTCGATTTCAGGACGTGATTTATTGATCTTTTTCGTGGGGCTCCAGATTCTATATAATAAAAATTCCCTATAATTCCACAGTTTTTATCATTTTAATATATAGTGAAAACCTGGTACCAATATCACATTTTTCATATTTAAAATTTTATAAATCTTCCGAATTTGATATATTCCTAAATTAAAGGAATTTTAATTCAAGTCACTTCATAGCGTGCACAAACCGAAAAATTTTCAACTTAAATGTTTTACTTTTTAAAGTTATTTAATTGACGAATTTCTGGTTTTCAGTGAATTTTTGATGAAAAAGGAGAAAAGTAGACGAAAGATTAAATATTTATTTGTACATTTCGAAAAGAAGAAACAATATTTTATTAGAAATTCTATAGTTTTTAAATAATATGGAATGATTTTTAATGACTTCTGTCATTTGAAAATCCATTCAAAGCGATATAAAAAAGCACAAGAAAACATCAAATGGGTTACGTAAACAATTTTCATATGTTTTAAATCGTTCTCTTAATCAAGAACAGTTCCTCTTATAAAAAATCGAAAATTTGTTATTTGATCCATATTATAATAATAACTTGAAATGTAAACAGTAAACCACACTCTTCAATGCTTATAAACACTAATTACAAATAGTGCAAGTTTTAGCGCGAAAAATATTTTACACTATGAAACAACGACCGCGAAAACCGCGCGTTTACGCCCCTGGATTTTTATTTTATACTATTAAAAACAAACTATTTAAAATTCCAAAATACCATACTTTTACATATTAAGACTTATACAAATTTCTGAAACGACATCTCTTGATATTCTTTGGAATCTTTAAAAAATCCGTAGAAATTCTTTGAAATAAAATTTAATTTATTCCGTAAATTTCTCTATAAATTCGTTGAAATCTCTTAAAATCTTTGTAATTCGTAAAAGTCCATTAAATGATGTACAAATCAATTTAAATTCCATTTTCAGCAAAAAGATGAATTCACAACGAAAAATGTACTAATTGATATTTTAACAATGAAAAAAAACAGGGTTTCAAAAAAAAAAGTTAAATTTTTAACAGAACAGTTTAATTTTTACCACCATAATTAAATTTTTAACCAAATACTTGGTTTTTAAACCTAAAAAGATGAATTTTCCACAAAAAGCGTAATAGTTACATTTTTAACAAAAAAAATCAATTTTAAAACCAAAGAGACGAATATTCAATCAAGAAGATTAATTTTCTGTCAAGAAATACAAATTTTTAACAAAATACATAAATTTTTAAACAAATAGTTGAATTTTGAAATGAAAAAGAAAAATTAGTAATAAAAATGATAAAGTTAAATTTTCAGTAAAAAAATTAATTTCTAACAAAAAACTAATTTTTCATCAAAAAAGTCCGATTTTCAATCAGAGATGAATCTTCAACAACAATTATGACTTTCCCAATCAAAAGGACGAATTTTCAACAAATAAATATTTCTCAGTCAAGGAAGAAGAAATAGTTCATCCAAATTGTTGAACTTTCAAGTTAAAAGACAAGTTTTGCAGTAAAACAGTCGAATTCTTATCACGAAAATATGAATTTTCAAGTAAAATAAATAAATTTTCAATAAAAAAAGATGAATTTATTTCAACAAAAAATATATTTTAATTTTTAATAAAAAACAGTTGAATTTAACTAAAAAATACGAATTAAACAAAAAAATGGTTGAATTTTTATCCCGAAAAGACGAATCTTAAATAAAACAGTTAATTTTTAACCCAAAAGGATGACTTTTTAACAAAATTGTTGAATTTTCAACCAAATAATAATGTTGTTAACTAAAAATATAATCGTCAGGAGGATTGTAGTGGGAAATATTTTATATATTTTCATTTTTTTAATAAATTTTTTGTATAAAACACATGAAAATTGTACACAATTTGTTTCGATATGTATAAACTATATATAATTTTTCCGCCTGAGAAATTACTGGCAAGAATATTATATCAGGGTGACCGCAAAACATTTTCAAAATTGTTCAATTTTTCCCTGACCAATTTCGCATTTTCCCTGATAATTAGTATAATTCATTAGTAATATTTTTTATTAAGTAGTATTATTCATCCATCAGTAGTATAATTTTAAATGAATTAGTTTAGGAAAAAGGGGTCGTTTATCGAAAATAGCGGGAAAAAGGTGAATTTAAAAACAGAGGAAAGACTGTGAACCGTGGGTTTGAGATCCTGGTTCTCCTGAAGAGAAGTGCAGGAAACATTAGAATTTTTTCTATAGAAACCATTGCAAAATTCGTGATATTAAAATTTGAAAAAAAATCTTATGAAGCATTGACATATGAAGTGTCTTTTTGTGTACGAAAAATATGTCATGGGAAGATGAAAGCGAAAGAAAGTCCCACTTTTTGGGTCAGTGGCGGAAGTTAACGAGAAGAGTTCACAGACTTGGTTCCTTTACTACCCTTATCTCCCCTGTAAACTCATATCGAGTCGAATGGAAGCACGAAGCTAAGAAATTTTCAACGAGTTGAGCTATACGTCCATCTCACCTTGCCCTCAAGTTTCCTCTTTCACCACTATACCCTTTGCTCTCTTCTCTCCAACAAACGATCCATCTAACTTTATCATTTTACGATTCGGAAATTTCACACCGAATCAGACATAAGACTACCTAGAAGAAAAAATAAAATGGAACACTCGCTTATCCGTTTCTGACGTATTATATTTCTCACCTCTTATCATCGACCATTTAATTCCAATTTTACAAGGTTAGTCAAAGGAACCGCGCGCCTACAAAAAAGGGTTTTGTAGCCTATTAAAACATTCATTAAGTCGTTCAAACCTCCCTCTCCTATACTTTCCCATCCTACTCCGCATACTACCCCCTCCCCATACTTCACCCATCTCTTTCACAACTTATTTCACTGCTACTTTCCCCTCTCCTCACTTCTCCAGCTAATACACCTTTTCCCCTACTTCCCTAACCAGCTATCACTTTCTCGACCAAACTCTCCCGCACTACTTCACTAGCCTCACTCACTTCTAATCATTTCCTCTAACTCCCCTTACTTCCCATCCTTAATTTAACATTTTTTCCTCTACTTTTCCCTACCATCATTTTCCCACTTCTCATTTCCCCTCACTTCACCTCTCCTAATTTACCATAATACTCCTCCCACTTTCCCTACCGCCTCCTCATTTCCCCTACTTCATCACCCCTCATCAACATCACTTCCTTTACTTTTTCCTCTCCCATTTCCCCTCATTCCTTCTTGTTTCCGATACTTCTCCTACCCTCATTTCCCTTCACTTTCCATGCCTCCCCTCCACTCGTTTCCCTCACTTTCCTCGCTTCCTCATTTCCCCTCCTGAGAAAAAATTACGACGGACGGTCACCCGAACGAAACTATAAGATTTTCTGCTCGGGGCTGCGAAATCCTAAAAAAGTAGCAGATATTTGGAGACTTCAGGACCAATTTTTCGTTTTCCCTGACCGCTACAAATTTTTCTTTCAGGTATAAAAAGGAATTTGTACTAAGAAAAATAATACATCCACATATATTACAACTTAGAGGTATTGCATTTTCAACAAAATAGATTAATTTTCTACCAAATAGTTGATTTTTCAAACAAAAAGATGAATTTTTAACCAAGAAAATCAACTTTCTATAGTGGAAGACCAATTTTTAACATAATAAGTTAAGTTTTAACTAAGAAAGATCAGTATTAAGTTTAAAAAATTACGTTTTAACCCTAAAAGACGAATTTTTCTACACAATACATGAACTTTCAACCAAATATATGTACATTTTTAGCTTGAGGTTGGCTTGAGGTCACCCTTTCTCCAAAGCGGCACGTATTTTTTTAGCCAAACAGTTAAATTGTCAAGAAAAATATAGATTTTTAACAAGACAGTTAACATATCAACCAAAGAAATTAATTTTCAACCAAGAAAATCGATTTTTTACTAAGCAGATTAATATTCTACCTAAAAAAGTGGAACAGTTAAATTTAAAAAAAACTAAAAGTTTTTTCAACTAAAATAATGAATCATTAAAGAAAAGGAAAAGAATTTTAAAAAAATAGTACCATGTTTAACTAAGTATTGGAATTTGTAACCAAAAAATACGACTTTTCAACAAAATAGTTGAATCCTCAAACAAATTAGTTTAATTTTTAACCAAAAAAGATGAAATTTGTAGGATGAGAGATTAATATTCAAGCCAACAAAACGAATATTCAACAAAATTGTTGAATTTTCAATCAAGAAAGACTTTTCAATCAATAAAGAAAAAAATTCTAACGAAACTATTGCATTTTCATGCCAAAAAGACGAATTTTCCACAAAAGAGTTGAATTTTCATTAAAAAAGAATGAATTTTAAACAAAACTGTTGAATTTCAACAAAATAATCAAATTGGCAACCAAATAATAAAATTTTTAACCACAAGATGAATTCTGAACTAAAAAAATTATACGTTTGCATGTGGTGGGTGTGGGTGGGGGGGGGGGGGGGATTTCAGAAAAACGTCTTACGTAAATTGTGTATATTCCCTGAATTCCTAACATTTCCTCAATTTTTTTTAAATTCCCTGACCTGTAGCAACCCTAAAACTTCGAAGTCTGAGGATTCTTGCTATGAAGTTTACGAACAGTTGGAAAAAATTGATCTCAAAATAAAGTGATGAAAATTTGAATTCAATAAATCTTTTGTTATATTGAGATAATTAAAATTAAGAGTAAATAGTAAGCGCGAGAACGGTAAAAAGAATTAGAGAAGGTAACAATGGTGAAATAAAGAGGACAAACGATTTCAATGTCACTGGCATAAATTGCCTTGTAATGGACTGTCAACCCTCCTCATTAATGAGTTACATTGTAGAAACCGAATAACCACACACATCGATTAGTTTATCGATTGATTGACATTTACCATTAAGCACAATGTCAAAGCGATTAACTACGTTGCCCATAATCCACTAGGTTTATGATTTTAATACTAAAATACGTAAGAGCATTATAGATCCAGTTATTACCGCCCAGCAAGCAATATTTGGTAACCCTTGGTTACTGAAAACAAGTTATTCAATCTGAAATTCATTCAAAAGTTATGGTTACCAAATTACACAATTTTAGGGAGCACATTCCAAAAGGAGCTCAAAAAGGAGAAATAGAAGGAAAAAACCAGAAACAATCTTTCAATAAAAATTGTTATACTTTTAAATACTGTTTAATGATTTTTCAATCATTTTTTAATAATTTAATTGGTTAATTTTAACTCAAATTGAAAATAGATCAGTTTCAGCGCCTAAAATATATTTTAGATTTCAAAAATATTTTATTTAGTTTAGTCTGAAATCGTTCAAATAAATATTTACAAATTTTGTACTGGTCAGATTTAAAAATAAAGTCTGATGAAAAATGAGACTGATGAACGATTCTATAAAGAATTAAAATTTCAGCGGATCAATTTTGAACATTTGACTTTGCAGATGATAAACTTGAAACATTCAATTTTTTAACTATTTAACTTTTTACATTACAATTAACAATTCTTCATTTTCTAATGCTTTTTTTTTAAATTACTATATATTTTTAACTGTTCCAAATTTATATTGGATAATAACTTGTTTCCAGTTTTCAAATTTTCAACATGTTTCAAAACTTTTCAGCCACAACTGTTTTTTATGAGTCTTTATTTTTTTATTGTATTTTTAAATATCGTATAATCAAAGAGCCGTTTCCTGTTTCTTCAATTACAAAATGTATATTAGTAAATTTCAAAAAGTTGACAACAATTAACATTCAGAAGGGAAGACCGCCAATTGTGAATTTTAGTTTCGGTTTATAGTTTTTTTTTAAATGAAAGCTCATTACCTGAGTATTAATGTGTTCGATTCCCTCTGTCTGCTCTTTTATTTATTTATTACGATATTTATTTTTTGTTTATCAAATTGTTTATAAATATAATTTCCTTCAACAATATTCTAAAATTATGCTAATAATAATTTTTTAATGCCTTTTTTCACGGAAGAACTGACTTTTTTACATCATGTTTCTCAAAAATTCCTTTTCTATAAAATTTATAAATTTTTTCCATAATATTTACCAATTATATTTAAAATTAATAAAATAAATTAGCCTACAATCAACGAAGTAGTTGTGTTTTCTGTTTGTCTTGGACTAATTAGCCTAGTAATTGACTTTGCAAGAAAATGTTTTTCACTGCAGAACAAATAAGACGTAAATGTGAATAATTCATTGATGGAGACAATGGCTTTTGGCAAGTTACTTTTGGGGACTTTAATTTCGTGACGGCGCGGATTCCTGAGGCAGGAAAAATGAAGGAACAAATGCTGCTTGCTGCGGAAAACTCAATTAGGGCAATGCCGCGTTGCGGACTTGCAATTAGTACGTTTGTACTTCCCTCACAGGTATAAGAGAGTTCCGTACGTACAGCGAACAACTCATTGGAGGCTGTTCTCTCCTCGTCTCATCTCCCTCGGGAACCTTTCGTTGGAATTCCACTCTCCGCGTTTGAGGGGTGCGAGAACGGCTTTTCTTCCTGCAGGACCTCACGCACATTCAGTAGACTACGTATATATATGTACACACATGCATACACATATATGTACTATAATACGTATATTATATACGATTCCACGTATGTACTTTTCCGGACCAAAGCCATTCCTTTTTGCTCTATAAAATTTAAACCAACCGTGTTTCTCGAGTTTGTTCGTGTTCTCTATAAAAACATAAAACCACCGAATTTTTTGCAATTAACTTTCATGTATTTCAAATGAATGCCAGTGCATACCATTCAGCTTTCACTTTTCAAAACTATGCAGTAATTAAAGAACAACCAAAGCAAATTCTCTCACTATACATCGATATTTGAAAAATGAATCATAAAATATATATAAATATAATAAATATATAATCATAAAATGAATCATACACAGGAATGATACAAAATCCCAATTTCTCCATTCCCTAACCAAAGATATTATACCTAACTTTCCCTGGCCAGTATTTCGTTTTTTCTATCCGATTCGAATTTTTCTTTTAGGTGTAAAACAACCTCATACTTAGGAATTTTTTTGAGTTTTGAATAATTACAGGCCTCACAGTCCCTATGGGATAAAAGATAGGGAACAAAGGGTACTTTTTGTCACGCTCATAGGGTACTTTTTTGCGTTCAAAGGGTAATTTTTTGCGCTCAAAGGGTACAAAATTTAGGATAAATTCATAAGATTTCAAAAAAATTCAAGTTAAATTGAAAAGAATTCAAATGAATTGGAAAAATGTTTCAAAATCAAAAAAGTCCATTGATTTTCATAAACTTGGAATGAATTTAGAGGAGTTTAAGGTAAACGAGAAGAATTCGATTAAATTCATAAAAATTTAAGGCGAATTAAGAAAAATTCAAATGATTTGACAACAATTTAAAAATATGAAAAAATGTCATTGAACTCAGTAAGTTTGAAACGAGTTTAAAAAACTCAAAGGAATTCAAAATAAATTGATGAAATACCTACGAATTCAAGGTGAGGTGAAAAGAATTTAAGACCAGTTGAATAAAAACTTTAAAAAATTCAAAAAAAATCAATTGAATTAAATAGAATTGAGTAAATTCAGAAGAATTCAAGTAAATTAATAAAATTCAAGAGAAAACCAAATAACTTAAGAGAATTCAGGGTGAATTACAGAAATTTCAAACCTCTTCAAATCTTTGAAACCCTACTAATTTCTAACGAAGGAAGTGAATAATGACTACAATACAATTCAAGTTAAACTTAAAAGAATTTAAATGAAGTGGAAAAAAATTTTGAAATCGATGACATTCACAAAAAAAACCAAGCTGAATTTAAAAAGTAATTAAGTGAATCCAACATAATTCACAAATATGAAAAAAATCATTGAATTGAATTGAGTGAATTTAGAAGAATGCAAAAGAATTTAAAAGAATTCAGGATAAATTAATAATAATTCAGGGCGCATTCCAAACGAATTGCAAACAATATTTTGTAATGTCTTGACATCTTTGAAACACTACGAAATCCCTCAGTTCTTTCGAATAAATTCTTTTTATTAAAATTAAATTATTAAAATATTAAAATTCCTTAAAATCCCTTCAAACTATTGAAACAAATAAAAAATTTCTGGGAATCTTTTCAAATTTTCTAAAATATTTCAAATCCTTTGATATCTTTTGAAATACCTTGAAACTTTTTTATGCTCTTGAAAATGTCGGGTAATCCTCTACAATACCCTCAAATATTTCGAAACCTTTAAAATCC
>CAKNWT010078869.1:0-13255 GCA_932066315.1 Andricus coriarius | reverse complement strand
TTAAATTATGAAAAATTATGTGTATGAAAAAAGAAAAATTACGGAGTATTTTCTCTTTTATAATAATAATTTGTATTTTTCTACTTTAAATAATTAATTTAAGATACCTTGAGAACAATACATTATACATATTATTTTGTATTATTATATTATACATATTCGGTTTCATTCATTATTCATTTTAGTGAAAGAAAAAAATAGTAGATAATTTTTTTTGATTGCCTGAATTGTAGACTTTTCTTAATGCGGATATTTCTTTTGCTCTTCTTCTACTACTTGTAGTAGAACCTACTCTCTGGTGTGCAAACTGTCAAGCACTTTCGCAGATTTCAATTTTTTTCATACCAATTTTAAGTTTATATTTCTGAGCATTCAAATTCAAAATAGTGTTATGAAAAGAGTGCACAAAAAAAGTCGTCCATTTAATCATATTCTAAAGACTGCACCTTCTACAATTGAAAATTGCTGCAAAAAATTAATCCATATTTTTCTTTTTTAATAAAAATAATTTTCCAAGCTCTAAGAGACAATTCTTTCTCTTCCAAGGCTTGAGGGAAGGAAAAAAGATTTTATAAATAAAAGTACGGATGGGGGATTACATTTTCGAAAAATCCTGAATTTATGTATTTCAAAAATCTCATCTCGTAAAATTGTATTTTTAGGAAAAATTATTCCGTACTTTTTTTCAATTCTTTACTTTTGAAGGTTACAATCTCTCGCAATAAGCCTTTCGAATATAAAAATACTGTAACGGTTGGCTTTTCTAAAAATCTCACATCATAAAAGTGTAGCTTGTGGAAAAAAATTCTCAGGGGATTACATTTTTTTTTTGAAATTTAGAAATTTCTTAAAATCGAATGTATTTTGATTCAATAAGAGTCACATTTTTTATCATTTAACATTCTCAACACTGAAAATTAATCTGCTTTAAAAATAAATTAAGACATATTTTTTGTTTTTTTTCCATACAAAATGTTTTTGAGGTTTTATTTTTCAAAATGTCTTGAGGGATAGGCTAGAATTTTTTATTTTAAAAAGCAAAAAACATATGTTCATTTATTTGCTAAAAGTAAATATTTAAAGGGGTGTGTCGAGTTGAAACAATATATTTAGATTTTCATTGTCACCTTTCACATCAAAATTAAGCAATTTTCAAAATTATTTATAAAATTTAAAAACATATACTGATAGTTACTTTCACTTAATTTAGCAAAAAATTCTAATAACTTAATAAAATATATGAATATATTATACTATCTCTGCCCACCTCTGTCAACAATGCGGTCAATAATGGTCTATCTTAGTTTAAGATATTTTTATAATATCCTTATTTTATTATTTTTTTCTGTAAAACAGGCAATTAAACCGACGATTTCTTAAATAAATTAATAAATACTAAAGAATTACAAAATTATTAACAAAATGACAACTGATATACAATGTAAAAAATATAATCAACCTAATACAGTAGTAAAGAATTTTTCAAAGAATAAAATTAGCTTCTGATGATTAGGATTGAACAAGAATTGCAGCTTTTATCTATAATTGTAGCTGAAATACAAGAATCCAAATAACATTCCTTAAATAATTTCAACCTAATCAATATCTTTCTAAAGGATGCTTGTAAGTTCTATTTCAAAATTCGGCGCAGTTATCAATCTATTTGCGTCAATTGTATACATCATTATGAAAGTTTCATGAATTTTGAGATTTAATGTACGTAGAGTACATTCTCAATATTACAGACCTTCGAAGTTGAAAGCTAAAAAGTTTTAATTTTTCAGTATTCATAACTGACAGATTTTAAATTTAAAAAGAAAATGAATGAATGAAAAAATGCCTGTCTGAAATTCTCTTTAGCTGATCCAGATTGAAGTTCATGTTTCTTGTCTGGTTGCCTGCCCCCATTCGAGTCACAAATTACCTTCACATGAAGAAGCTATAATTACGTTTAATCTTTTAATAGACTCCTTACCTGATAAATGACTGCATCGTTATTATTTACGATTTTAATTTGAAGACATTAGTTTGCTATATTTATATATTCCCCCCTCCGGATCGATTTCCGCCTAAGGATATTATGATCTCACAATTATTAATTTTTCTTTTAAACGGAAGTACGTTTTTCCGTGATCGTTTCTGACGGCCGCATTCTTTGAGATCTTAATCTTAGAACTGTAGTATACAAAAATGGAATTTCATTCCGGTGATAAAAATATATCCCAAAGTGAATTTACATGGGGGTTTCGAAATACTGTAGGTATACTGACATCAGAGCTTATATGTGTGGAAAGTGTCTATATAATATGGACAGGCTGACACTGACATATATAGTACCGGCTTTAATCCACAATACATATGTGACCTTTATTTCGCTCCATGATTGGACCTCATGCTGAAAACCGGCGCCGAAACGGCAAAACTAAAAAATTGATTACATGTGTCAGACGATCGAAGTACAAAGTTGTCACGTGTGCCCTTCAGTTTTCTTTTATTGGAACAAACACAGCCTTTGAAATCAGATATAAAATTTCCGGGAATTTCAACTGATATAACTCAGAAAATTTTTTGTTGAATTAAAGGAATGCTAGCTTCGATATAGGGCCAAAGAAATGTTTGTTTGATTCAAACAAACATTATTCTGTGTGCACGTTATTATTAAAAAAAAATCATTTGAAATGTGAACTTTTAATTAATTGTTTTGGCTAATAACTTATTTTAGTTTAGGATTAAAATCAGATTTTTCAATTTACTGATACATATTTGATTTACCAAATTTAAAATTCTCACCACATTTCTCTTTGATGGTGTCAGTTTGTAAGTAAGCTCAATGGTTTATACTCCTATTTCTACATGGCGGGAAGTTTTAATTAAAGATTGTATGTAAACTACATTCGTAGAGATATTTAATTTGTTAATCAAGAATCCTTCTGACTTTTCGTTTTATAAATAAAAATGGATATAAAATATTTTAAACACTATTTTAATCATGTAACTAATATGTATTTTTAAGAGTCCACATTCCATCTGCGCATATATAAAGTCCGCACTAGTGCAAATTGGGATTTCACATTTTGGATCGTTGATAATTCTCTTAAAATGCAAGCAAATTCAAATTAAAAGTAGTGTTTTAAATGTGAAATTTTATCAAGAATTTGTTGGTGATGATGAAACTTTAATAATAATTAAATTAACCTAAATTCGGTACACGTAGCATAGAAAAATTGAAAGGAACTAATTTAAACGAAATTCAGTGAGCGTATAGAAACAATATTTTCGGTGTGATTACATGCAGAAAAAAATTCTCCTAAAGTTACAGGATTGTCAGTGAAAATAGACACATCATAGCTTTTCTATCAAGATTAACGAATTGTCTGCAGAGTTTCTGTAAATTTTACAGAAAGTGTCCGTAAATCTTTTAAATTACTGAAAAAGTTGTAAACTCTGTAGAAAATTCGGTAATCTTTACAGAAAAGCTAGGTTGTCCTTATTTTGACTGAAAAACCTGTAACTTTGGCAGACTCATTTTTCTCCGTGCAAAATCTTCATTTTCAGATAAAGCTTTCTGTCTATAAAACATTTTCCGTTATAAACGAGTACAATTCTTTTCTTTCATAAAATGTATGTGAACTCATTTGAAACTTCATGAAGTTTTAACTCGAGCAAAAAATAAATAACTTGTTTGAATACTAAAAATATTTTAAGTAATATGTAAAAATTGTTTGGATTATTCCAAATAATCTAGAGAAATTTTTCGTTAATTTGAAATAGGTGTAGCGTTCTTCATGGTTGATATTATGCTGCATACTGTTAAAGCACTAAATAATGAAAATTAAATTATGTTATTAGATTAAGGCTATTATCATTTCAGCTTGGCATACCAATCCCTAGGAAATATATCCTATTTAGAGAAGTTTGATATTAGAAAGCACAGAAATGTTTCCCAAAATAAATAGAGAAAAATAGAGGATCAACATATTCAATTTCGCTTCAAGATGACAAGATATATATACATTAGATATTTTCTGCATAGATATAAAAATATTTGTTGCAAATGATTTGATTCAAAAGAGTTTCTTTTTGTTGCAAGAGTAGAATAGTAGTATAATAAAATGTATTCATTGTGACAAGATATATCGATTAAAATTTGTAATCAACCCCTAATAAAAATTTATTTTTCAATTTTTTGCTAGTATACATTTTTTTTAGGTTATTATTGAAACCATTTACAATATCAGCAGATCGTTACTATAATTAAACATTTATTTGACGTGACGAGAAAAGCCAATTGATCTATTTAGCAAGTGTCTATACCCCTTGCCCAATTGACCAAGTGATGTTAACGCACTAATAAAAAAATAATTGCGAGGAGACAAATCAATTGACCTATAGTGATATCAATTACTATTAAATATTATTGATGACATATATCTGTCGTAGCCACTTAGTGTAATTAGAAGTTTCATGAAAAGTCTAGACATTTGAAGTGTGCTCTACAACAGTGCATTGTACGGCGCACTTGACATAAGGATCATTTTGTACCTGTATGCACATATTAGATGACCCTTATGACAAATGACGTATAATGCACTAGAGCACGCTTCATTTCGTGAAGCGCTAACCGATTGTGCCATAATCGATAGTTACTATCTGCCTAGGATTTCTATTGCCGTTTCATAAAGTGTTCAGTTATATTAGACAGTTCACGGAGAAAAATGGATGTTTAAACGTAACATCTAGATGTTCACGTTTAACATATTTTATGTTTAACTACAGGACAGCAATATAGATGTTCATAGTTATTATCTGTAGATATTAAAAAGTCAGATGTTTCTCTGTAACATCAAAAATTTTCAACTGAGACATGCGACATATTAGATGTATGGTTATGTTGAATAACGGCTGCAAATATTTGAGGAGTTCACTTATTTTTGATCATTTAAAGAATTAATTGATAACTTATTTAGGAATTTAAAATTAAACTTGAATGTTTCTACATGAACGAAGAACATATAAAGGGCATGAAATGCCGATCAGATGATATATTCAGTCAAGTTGACGTTATGTTTAATATTTGTAATTCAAAATACAAAATAAAAACTAGGTAAGTAAGATGAGAACGAATGATCTGTAATCAGCATTTAAAATTCAATCTATTTTAGGTTACTTAAATTCAAATTGTATTTTGAATTTTCAAACATTTTGTCAAATGTGTTCGAGTCAATATAACCGCAAACTTAGGAACCTTGTTCCGTCGTGTAGACAGAAAAAAAATCGTTATCAAATTTTAATTAAGGATTGCTATTTTTGATTTTTTGGCAATATTCCGAAATTGTAATATTCCATAATTGTACTATCAAAAATATATAGCCGTCAAATATAGTCCTTAAATGCCAATGCGCGATGCGCATGCGCTAGGACGATTTTCACATCTGAATGTGTTTCCGTTTAACATAAAAATATGTTTACGCCTAACATCTCAAAAAGATAGTAGATGTTCAGCATGAATATCTACATGTTGGGCAGTACAATCTTACCCTTTGAACATCTACATTTAAAGATCCATTTTTCTCCGTGTTATTGCAATCGTGTAATTAATCCGAGTATAACTATCTTTTAAGCCATTGTAGTCATTTCATGAAACGACTATTATTTTCTACTGAGTATATAGTGTAATAAAATTCTAGATTAATATTATAATTTTAAACCCACAAGTGCACAATAGAGTAGTCCAACATTTTTTTGGTTAAATTTTCATGACCTCACTCCATAAATTTGTTTTAAAAAGCAAGTATTTTTTCTTTGAAAAAAAAATTGTTATTTGGAGAAGGTCCAAACCCCATGAAGTTTAAGACGCATTTTCCATAAGAAAAAAAGATAATATTGTAAATTTTCTACAGAATCGTCAATATGAAGTAGATGGAGTTGTCCTCCGAACTTTCTCTCCGCAATTCGCTCTAGAACACAGATAAAAAATTACTTTTTGAATAGGGTCCCAAAAAACCCCCATAAGTGAAAAATTCTATTTTTTACAAGTTTTTGGCGTTGATTATTATTTTTTTACGGCTTTTTTTAGTACAAATTGTTTCTAATATATAAAATTGTATTTTTACTGATAATAAGATGTTAAAAAAATGGTTTAAACAATTTATGATTGTTCGTAGCAATTTTGTCCTATATAGAGGTAAAAAGTCGCGGTGTATTCTGAATTTTCGAACCTGTTTTCAACTGAGATAATAATTATTCAAAGTCAACAAAAATAATTATTTAAAAAGTATATGATTGTATTTAACTATCTTCTCTTAGAATAATGCTGGAAAGTTGCAGTTTTTTTCGGCAGTATTCAATTTTTTGTCAACTTTCCATTTACAGTAAGGTAATAATTAATGCGAGCTAACAAAATATTTATTTGAACAATTTGTTATTTTTTATAACTATCTTCTCTTAGAGTAATCCTAGAAATATGTGGATTTTCTGGAAACTCTCAACTTTTCTTTGGCTTTTTATTTATAAATATGTAAGATATCAACTCGATATGCCGAATATTTACGATTCTGTAAAAAATCTACCAAATCGCCTTTCTTTCACGTGGAAAGTACGTTTTAAACTCATGAGGTTTGCGCCACCTCTAAATATCAATTTTTCATAACAAAAAAGTATTCATTTTTTTTTATTTGCAGAAATTGTGGGGGCTTGAGCATAAAAATTCAAGAACAAAAATATCCCATGCGTTTTGGTCCACCCTAGTGCACAAGCACAGCGCTTATGAAAAATGATCTTGCTCGAAGTGCATGCTATGAATGCTTAGATAATAGTCGAATATTCCGTGCACGTATGTGTTACACAATCTAAACCATCAGAACTAGAAAATTCTTTCTGTTTTGTTTTACAGGAAATTTTATATATACTTTATTTTGACTCCGTGATGCTTTTTATAATGTGCAGCAAAAACGAGCAACTTAAGAAATTTATTTTCTACTGTTTTAAACAAATGTAAAAGAGTGTATCACTTTTTTGGATGCCAGATTACAGAGTTTAAATAAATGAAACTTTAAGATCGAGATTTTTCCAACAAAAATTGAAAAAAACCGTGTTCGAAAAGTCAAAAACAGAGATATTTTAAAAGGTCATCGAATAATGTTTTTTTATTTTAGGCTTAAAATGGTCGGGGTTTACTTCCAAACAATAATTTGAAAACAAACAGGATATGCAAGTCTTTTAAAATGAAGGTTGTTTACAGATAGATATTTTTCGGGGTCTTAATTCTTTCTCTATCTCGCTTTAGCTGAAAAAAGTTGATTTTGGACACTCGTGTTAAGCAATATTTTACGAAAATAGTTTACTTTCCTGAAATATCTGCTAACATACCACACTTTTGTTTTATCTTTAAATGCCAAAATAAGTTTTAATTTTCTTTCCTAACAATTTTATTCTTTCTAAGTCAGGCCCTTTTAATGCGAGATTTTTCAGATAAAAAAGTGTAATAAGGTTTTTATGCGTAAAATTTAAAATAACAAGCGAGATGTAGAAGTAGATCCTTACTTAAAATTTTTAATATTTTTAATGTAATGACAAATATTTAATTTAACTGCTTTAGAATATTTGTTATGTTGGAATAATAATTATATCTGTTTTTAAATCCCTCATATAGATAAATTCAAACTAATTTTTTTATTATATTTACAATATAATGAATAAAAAAAGTAACTTTAAGGTTATTTAAAATTATTGTTAAATTCAAAAGTAATGGGAATATGAATTATTTTCATTTTTACAACTAACGTCACTCAATGAAAATGAATTTTGTGTTACTGTATGATAATGTTATCAAAACAAAATTAATACTATTATCATTATGTACATTTTTATGTGGGAATAATCTATAAATCGATTGTTTTATTGTAAAAAATAGACGTTTTTATAAATATATTTTTTCTATCAACTCACCTCAAAAATATGGTTCTTCTAATAATAAACCAGTGTTACTGGATGAGACCGAATTATTGTACGATCTTTCGCGGGCTTCTAAATCGGTTATTTAAAAAAAAACACTTTACGTGTAATTAAATTTGATATTTTGAAATTTATTGGATAATCTTCAATTTTTAATCAATTTATGTGGAAAAATTCAACTCTTAAATCATAAAATTAATGAAAACCTGTTTTGTTACCAGATGAAATAAAAACCCGGGGACTTTTAAAATGTATATAATATACTGTAATTATCATAAGAAACAATGAAAAAATCCGTTTTCAAATAATTTTTGTTAATTATTTTATTGAATTATTCAATCGAATTCAGTTTGATACCGATGAAAGTAAAAATAATTTAAACATAAGGTATTGTCGGAAAAAATAGACTTAATGAAACCCTGTTATTAAAAAGAAAGTGTCTCGTCGTTTCGAAATTCGGGATAAGTAGTCAAATATTTTTTATAAACTTATCTAGTCGCTCCGAACATTCGGAACGACTAGTCCTTCCTCTTTCCCACCTCTCTTTCCCATTTTTCGGGAAGACTAGATACAGGTATTAAAAAATCACTTCTACAAAAACAAGCATAAAATATTTCAGGAAAATCATACTGTCAACTTTCTGATTTTCACCTAATATGGCTGTTATTAAATGAGATTGTTATTTACGAATGGAGCACTATATATCGATCGATATAATATAAACGGTGCACCCGTCGATCCTGGCGTCATTATCTCTTCTGAAGTGAAATGGTTCTCGGTAAAATAAGAAGTGATAGTACACCTGTTGCATGCAAAATATTCTTTCCCGTGGCACTTGAATTGCTTCTTAACCAATCGATGCTTATCGATACAAGCTTCTCACTAATGATTTTCTCCGAAATGAACCTTAGATAAAAACAGCGATTTCGACTCACCACGATCGGTGAGGTGACTTCAAATTTCTGCTTTCGAGACCGACAGGTGGTACCGAAACGGTTCCCGGGATTGGAATCGTTACACGCACGCGGATTGAATTTTTTTTTTCGTGAAAAATATAGAAAAATCGATTAAATAATTGATGACACTGGACGGACCGTGCACCGGAGAAGTCGGAATCGTTTTGACCTGAGCGGTATTTGGATCCAGTCTAGAAACAAGCGCGTGTCGAAGAAGGAAGCGGCGGGGGTGGAAGTTCCGCGCCCGCGCGGGCATTTCATCGTGAGTATATGTATCTTACTAGGGTGTATATGAATTTCCCCCTTTTAACGAAAAAAGTGATGTTTGGATCTAGGAACTCATTCACCGATTTCATTCATAAAATTCTATGTGTTTCCACATATTTGGTTTTTAAAGGTAAACAGATTAAAAAAATGGTATGTACATATTATACATTAGGATAATTTATATTATAAAGCAAAAAAAAAGATTTTCAAATCGCACGACCCACACTAGTCTCAGTTGTACCTATCTAGTCAAAAAATTTAAAAAAGAGCGAAACTCAAATATGATTTCGAGTTCTCCTACTTGAGTAGTGTCTTTTTTATTGTTTCTGTCTTCTCAATATCTTGCAAATGCATGTATTAAATTCTTATACATATATAATTATCCAATTCTACATTACCATTATTGTACATCATTTAATGCAAAATTTTAAACTAACTTTTCAAGAAAATTCTCATTTTATATTATATGTGTTTCCAATTTTTCTATAAGAATTTGACATACGGTGCTTCAATTACAAAATACAATAAATAAATGTAAAAAGTTACTTATTATAAAAAAATGTGAAACCATAAAGGAAAAATTATTATTTTTCTTAAAAATAAGTGAAAGATGTCCATTAAATTATTTAGAATGACGAAAATGTGAAAGGGGATAATTTACTATGTAGAAAAATTTAATATATGCATTTTCAAGGCATTAAAAAAATACAAAACTCAAGACTCAAATAGGGGACCTAAAAATCATATCCGATTTTGAACTTAAAGAAAGCAATTTTTTTGATCACTCTAATACACAGATATAGGTCACTTTCACAAAACTAAAAATTTCACAAAGGTATAAGTTTTATTTTTTACGAAGCATCTAGGACTGATTTGCTGCAAAGATGTCAGAAGACTATTTTGGATGTACGATAATGATAGTGCAGTCAAATAATATCCAGCAATTTTTCTGTTAACGTAGTTCTCATGCTATTTTGCGGGTAAACTATGCAGCTGCTACTTTATTCGTTGTCAGTATCTATTTCTTCATTGGCTGACCAATAAATCTTCTTTCCACCTAAAATAGTAACCCTTAACCTTTTTAAAAATGATTACGAGTTTTGCTAATTCAAGTTTCAGATTTCGAGACACAAATTAATTTTTTTGCGTCTACATTGTAGAATAAATTTGTGATTTTCTTACTATTCCATAAGTGAAATGCTAAAATATTATTTTTTCGTTAGTCAAACAGTCAAATGCTATAATTCAGGCGGTAAAATTCAAGGAAAGGATGATTTAATATATTGATTTGCGCGCCTACACACGAAATTAACCTGGAATGATTTCATGCTGTAAATTTATAATATATTATAACATTTTTTCGTTTTGTTGAATCATCTTTTCAGTTTGCATAAATCAAATTAAAAGATTTATATAAATAAAAGAAAAATACTAATTGGATCTCAGACAAGCAAAAGTTTCGATTCAAAGAAATCACATCGATTCGAAGAAATGGATTTTTTATTCGAATGAAAATTTTTCTTCAATTGAAAATTGGTTTCTTCATTTTGACGTTATTTTTGGTGAAATGAAAAAATTATGTTAAATAACTGTTGCTTCAATTCAAGACAAATATTTTTCTGTGTCTACTATTTGCTGCAATTCGTAGCTTCTTCAATTTACTTTAGGTTCCGAAAGATACTTGATTGTAACACATGCACGGAATGTTCGATTTTCGAGGCACACATATGAGGCATTACTTCTGAAGTGATCCCACCTAAAAAACCAAAGTTATTCCATAGGACTCAAACTCATTCACAATACTTATATTTCAGCGTCTTGAAAGTTCTACTAAAGACAACAAGAAGAAAGCTACCGTTAACGATAGCAAGGATGGCGGTAAATCAGCCTACCAAGTAGCATACGAGCGTAAACTTTACGAAAATAAATACGGAAGTATCGGTGCAAATGTTGGAGTCAAAAAGCACACAGATGAGAAGCTAGAAACTAAAGTTGGAGTCAGTCAATAAGTTTCTCCATTGACATTTTGTCCTCTATGACGCACATTATACTGTAATGAAATTATTCTGACCATTGTAATCAATTATCAGTGCATTAGAAAGAATAAAACTATCTGTAAAAACTTACATTATTTTAATCATATTTACGAATATATCCTGACCTCTAGATTAATAAAATCAAGTAACTTAAGCCTTTAGTGAAACGCCAAGTTAAGTTAATTGAATTAATGATCTTGATCATTTAATTTTGATTTACTTCATATTTGAAATTTTCAAAAGACAGACAATATCTAGAAAATTTAAAAACTATTAATTATCACATTACCCTTTTTTTTTGCTTTTAAAAAGATTTCGACGGAACCCAAGCAAGTTATGTGGTTATATTCAACAAAATGTTTGACCGTGTATTCAAAGGTCACCCTAACGGACACTGTAAGGATTTTATAAGCCATAAAATAAATAAATTTACTAATGCAAAGTTTTTAATTTATAACTGGACACTTTTACATGAGAATTTTACCATAGCTTCTGCTTTAAAAAAGAATGGAAGGAGGAAACTTCTATTTTTATAATCTCTGCGTTCTGTAAATATTCTAATGTACGGTCTCGTCTTACGAAAAGGAAATAAAGACGCGAATTTTACGAATTCTTAACGAATTCCTATTATACCATTTATAATGAACTTAATTCACGCGTTTCTACTTTTCTACTTAAGAAGTTTCCTATGTGTTGATGAAAAAAATAGGCAGTAAGCCCAATTTTTTGGTTTGTAAAATCCGTCGTTGGTACAACCATTCTTTTTGTTGGCGATACTCTCCAGTTTATTGCAGTAGAAATACAGGTAGTAAGAACAAAGAAAAATAGTTACATAATAACCAATAAAGTGACAGCGGCATTTTCTAGAAGCCTAGTAATTGGGAAGATACCTACTTTTTTACATTGGCTGGACAATACATTCCTTTTCCACTTATACTACTCCCCTCTCACGGAAATGCTAAAATATTACTTTTTCATAAGTCAAACACTCAAATACTAATTCAGTCGGTAAAATTGTAACTAATTTAGACTTAGGGAGTGTATTAACATTTGTTTCTCTCGCGCTTTTTTACTGAAGAAGAGGATAATTTAATATATTGATTTGCGCGCTTAGACACGAAATTTCCGATAGAAAAAATATACATAACACAGCTTTAGTGAAATATGGTTACAATTTTACCGGTATGAATATTTGATTTTAATTTAAGTAACAAAAAAATGGATGCAACAGAACCTAATTAGTAATATACATAAGTAAATGTTTCTTTACTTTTAATTTATCATAACAGCAAAACAAAACTTTTATATTATTTTAATTTTTAAATTATTTTAGATAATAATAGAATATTTATTATTTTTCAAATTTTTTAAATCTTCCAAAATTTTGGTATTCTTCGCTCCCTAAAAAGGAACTGAAAACCTGTTCGAAACGCATCAATGCTTTATTATCCAAAATAAATTTAATATATGGGATAAAATTTGCCAAGTGTCCCCATCTAAAATTTTTTTGTCGCCCATCTGATTCAAACTCTGACAGATTGTAGTGCTAGTGGACCTCTTTAAATTCTGTAAAGGCGGTGCACCTAATATAACGGGTTGTCAAGATACAGGGGCCCGAATTTTCGATGATTCACCCCGACCGCTAACTTTCAATTGAGGGTTCGGATCAAAGATTGGGTCGCACGCTTGAAAACGCGGAAAATTATTGGCCACGTGTCTCGTGATATCCAAATTTCAAAGTTCAAAAAATGAAAATTTCAAAAATATGGTCATATAGAAAAGGGCAAGACGAAACTTTTTTGTATTTGCAGTTTTTTTGTCCGATAAACATTTTTAATTGTAAAAATGAAAAACTAACAAAAAAATGTCCTCAAATTCAATTATGTTTTAAAACATAAATCGTCAAAACTCAGCTAAATATTATTGAAACTGTTTAAAGTTTGGTGTATGCACGCAGTGTACCCTAAAAATGCCTGCAAAAAGAAAAAAACAATCAAAATTGCCTATTGTTTAATAATAATTAATTGCAAATTGAGACTGGTC
>CAKNWT010078863.1:0-13089 GCA_932066315.1 Andricus coriarius | reverse complement strand
AAAAAGTTTTTATTCCAGACATTTTTTCCGTAGGATGCGTATTTTTTTAGATATTTCGTTGTCTCAAGTTAAAAAAAACACCCTGTATATGAGAGGAAAAATAACGATTCTTCTGAGTTCGTCAGTGTATTTCATAGTAGACTCGGTCAGTTCGGCATCCTAAAAGTTGTTTTTTTTTATTCGAAAAAAATCTCAATAATGTCGATTTTTGTATAGATATTACAAATAGTCTCATTAACAACATGTACAAAATCTTAAGTTCTCAGACGTATATATATATATAAGTGGAAAAATAACGATTCTGTTGAGTTCATCAGTGTATTTCATAGTAGACTCGGTCAGTTCGGCATCCTAAAAGTTGTTTTTTTGATTCGGAAAAAATTTCAATAATGTCGATTTTTGTATAGATATTGCAAATAGTCTCATTAACAAAAGGTCAAAAATCTAAAGTTCTCAGACTTATACAATAGTGGAAAAATAACGAGTTTGTTAAGTTCGTCAGATTATCTCATAATACATCTTGTAAAATTGTACCAGAAATAAGAACACTATTTTCTACTGCTGTGTACTGATGGGGCACCATGTGTACAGGAATGGCCTGGGATGAAGGGATCCCGGCCGCGCAGGTCAAGACAGGAGGAAGGTCAGTGAAATCTTCACAAAAGAAGAAATAAACATCATTAGTACCCAGGATAGCACACCGAATTTTCCGTTTTCCAATCATTCAGATATCGTTGTATGAAATGCGTTTGTACGAGTCATAATTATGTTCAGAACGTTATAAAACTTTGCAGGAGCATTGTCGAAATATGAAATAATTTGTGTATGAAGTATGAACTTTAAGTATGGAAGTGATGATAAGAAAAAAGACCGTTGAAGTTAGTAAAAAAATAAACAATATTAAATGAAGTAATTGACTTATCATAATTCTGCGTGTACTCTGTGAGAGATAGACCTTAATCATGCTCACATCTGTAGTTAGGACTTCTTTTATCGAAAACAGTACCTCATAGGTGTAAAAACGTAAAATACCAACAATGAATCGTTTTTCCTATTTTCTAAGCAAACTTTTGTTTTTATGAGAAAAAGGTAAATAACCTTTTTTATAGAGCACAAAATTCTGCACATTTTCTATAAAACCTTAATTGCATAAAAATGAGCAGTTTCCGAAATAAACGCAAAAACACACAATGGCCGCTATTGTTTATTATAAAATGTTTCGCCATTGTTTAATCGATTTAGATTTTTTATATAATCATTAGCAGCCAATGGAAAAGGGGTTTTGCTACTATTCAGCCTGTTACCATTTTTTTCCTTTATAAAACCCTTCGTTGCCTGGCTTACTCCACACATCGTGATATGCATAGAGAGATTAATGCCGCTTTGGAAAACCAGATTTACTATCTCATCTGGAAAAAAACGTGCGATCACTAACAGTGTCATATTCTTGCCACTATCTCTCGCACTTCGCCTTTCCGAAGGGTACCTCTGCTGCAAACCTGGAAATCGAAAGCATAAGGTCACTCGTGTATTTTACATGGATGATCTTAAGATCTTTTTTAAAAACCAAGAGAAACGACATCTAGCTCTAGATATTGTCAAAGAAATTGGACTCAAGAAATTGGAATGGAGTTCTGGCTAGAAAAATGCACCAAGGATTATTTGAAGAAAGGAAAACCAAAAGGCATCCCGGAAGACCCTCAGCTCGTCGACAGAAGCGCTATACGACACCTTAGCGCTGGAGTGACCTATACATACGGACTTGGTCTACCGAACTGTCGGCGAGGAACAACGTATCTGCGACGAACATGCTTGCCGTCCCGGTAGTACTCTATTCATTTGGAATGTTTCCATGGACAAAGGACGAGTTCAGATCCCTGGATACCGGGTCCCGAAATGTTATGCTCATGAACAAAAGCATGCACATTAAATCTTTTGTTTCGCGACTTTACACCTCACACCGTCAAGGTGGTCGCGTAATACTAAATCTTGAATTTCTTCAGAACAGGATTATTTTGGGTACAGCACATATAGTCGCAAATGGACAAGACACTCTTCTTAAAATGGTCAGGAAACACGTAGAAGTGTGCAAAGTGGCGTTTCTCTACAAAGCAGCGGAGGAGGCTGCTGAAACACTCGGCCTTGACTTCAATATTAGGGATGAGCAAAATGCATCAAATCTTATCCATCTCGAGTACTGACAGCATGTAGATTTTTCACCTCAACATCACTAAGGTGTCCCCTTACTAGGCATCTATAGACTTCCGCTGCTGCAACCTTCCTTACGAAAAGGTGCAACGGCGGGTTGCGCAGAATGACCTCAAGAGCAGCTGTCGATGTTTTTGTCATAGCACCAGTGATCGCCAAGCAAAATACCCTTTGAAGGCTTTCCAGTTATTTAATAGTACTGATTAGTTTAGTCCTTGACAATCAGATCGTTGATTATGGGTCTGATTATCATTTTACCTAACCAGTAAGTAATCCTGAGTTTAAAGCATTAGGTTTTCTCTATTGCGCATCTACAGGCCCAAAAAGCCATCTTAGCTTTTTTTTACCACCATAGAATTTAAGACATCATGCTTCTCTGTTACGAAGATCGCCAGGTCATCTATATTGCCTTGAGTGTAAAGCCCCGATTCGTTTAAAACACAAATTAGGTGATCAATGACAAGCGCCCACTGGGTAGATGAAAGAACTTCTCTCTGTGGGCAGGCCCGAGAAACTTTGATCTTCACTTCGATTGGGATTGGAGTGTTACAAAATGCCCCCTTTTATGTTTATTAAGTATTATTATTTTCTGGGTTGAGGCCAAAAGAGCCCCTGACGATTGGGTAACCCCCTTGCATCCCCTTGTAGGCCTAAACGTGACCCCAAGGCCATCTCCATATGGCGAGGACCGCAGCCACGCTTTTTGCATATATTTCTGACTCACTGATGCAGTTACTGTCCGTGAGTGTTAGACGTTTCCCCGCAATAGCGGGTATGGTAAAATTTCCGGTAAATTCGTAAATTTTTCTGTAATTTATGGTAATTTTATCAGTCATTTATGGTGGCTTATTACTTCGAGTTTGTCCAATCACTATTCACTACTCACAATCTGTCTCTCAAGCATCAAATCACAATAAAGTGGGACTATGATTCTGACAGTTCTAGAAAATAACTCTGAATTGAAATGCGCAAGCGCAACAGCTAGATAAAGAAATCTGGCTCGAACAGTGAAGGTGCGTGGATCGAAGTTTACAGACGAATACTTTCTTACGGCAGAATAAGTCGACGACTTGCAGAGAATGTTGAGCAGACTGGATACTAGCAAGAAGAGTATGGGTTTTAAGATTAGGAGAGTAAATCAACTCAAAATTATTGTGTTTTAATGAAGGAGTAAGAAAATTACCCAGGTGGAAAAATTAAATTGAATTTGAGTAGAATGATTCTATAGAATTTTTTACATGAATTCTACAAAATATCGAAAGTACCAAAATCACGAGGAACGACCTCAGCCCGATGTCTAGCATTATTTAGACAACTCGTTACATTCCTCAGGTTGATCCGGGAAATTAACCTAATATCCAGCTGACTTCTGAATGACTTCTACATGGTAGTTTGATCTGGAAGAACTTGCGATTTCTAGGCAACCTAAGTATTAATTAACCAGGTCAACAACAACATAATATTTGAGAAAATTTGGAGAATTTTCACGGGGAAAACATAGTACACGAATTGTAACAGGAATTCTTCTAGGAATTGATAACCAGGATCACCGAAATTTTTTTCAAATTCAGTCTAGATGGTTCCCGTGCATCAGGTGTTGCACAACGCCTTTAAAGTAAAATTATACAGGAATTCTCCTAGGAATTGATGTCCAAGATCACCAAAATTAATTCCAAATTCATTCTGCAAGGTTCTCGTGTATCAGATTTCAAATAAAATTCTGCAGGAATTTTTCTAGGAATTTATATTTCGTAACTTTGCTTTAGCCTCAGTTTCAATGCCAGTTTTTTTAAATTCACGATGGCTGATTTCGTTGACGTTTTAAATGTAATGTCTGGTTGACAATAAATTTTTTTTTTGCGCCTTTAAGTTTTTCTATTACTTTTTGGGAAATCGAGATTTGTACAAGCCTTTTGTCATGGACTACATAAAAGTTTCAGATGCAAATAAATATGAAAACTGTTATTTGATCATGTTTACATTAAGCGAATATTGAGGAAATTAAAGTTTATTCTCATAATGTGGTTGTAATCTTCTATTACGTTTGATTCTGGATGCTTGCTAGGAGATTTCTTGTTTTATTCCTTATATGTTTAGTGAGTTTTTTTTAAATATTAAAGAAACAACCATTTTAAGCGTGTGGAATTGAAATTTCAACATCAAGCTTCGATCTTTGCACTTTATTCGACAAACTATAATACCTGGCGGCTTACCTGACACTTTCTATTGTAAGGCGCTCCAGCTCGAGCTCGAACCCCGTTGGGGTGTTATGGTGCTTAACCGGACGCTACTGTATTACGTTGGCTAATGAACTCTATCCCGCACCACCATGGAGGTCAAGTGTAAGGCGCGCTTTTTTTACGTGATGACCTCATTTCCATTAAATTCCTCGAAATTCATTCATATTTTACAGAAATAAATGAAATTTGTTGGATATATTTTTTTTAATTCATTTGAATTTGGTTGCACTTGGCCTAAATTATTTTGAAGTCTTATGGATTTATATCTTGAATTCGTTCAAATTCACCTGGAATCCTTATAAATATTGCCGACTTCTTTTGAATTGTTTTAAATTCAAAAGTGCATTTGTCACATTATTAATGCACATTTGTTACTTTTAGTAACTTTTTCGGTTAGAAAGTAGTCATTTTTGGATACTTTCCAGGTTAAATAGCCGACTTTATCAGTTTTGTCCAATAAATTAGGCCCTGAGAATCATAAATTTGAAAATGTATAAATTTAAATTTGAAATTGTCTTATTCCATTTATAAAAGATTCTATTATATATATATTTTTTCCAACAATTACTTCAAAGTGAGTTGATCAACTCGAACAACATGCTAATGAACTAAAAAAACACATTATTACATCTTGAAATTCGTTAGTTTTATTCAATTTTACGTGAAGAAAATATTTTGTTAGATGCTTTAAAAATTACAACAACAAAAGACTAATTAAAGGCTACTTGAATCGCCGAGAACCAATTAATTTATAAACCCTTGCAGTTACAAAATAATGTTTCGATACTTAAAAAATATATTGGCTTGAATAAAAAAGGATGGTGTTTAAGCATAACTCAGATCTGAATCGTAAAGAATCTCGCTCGCTTATTCTTGATTTTTTCAATAATAGTAACGATAAAGCTACTTTGATACATATTCGATTGCAAACCATTTTTTTCTTGAAAAAAGTATGAAAATGGTTACCCTTTTTAACAATTTTTTGTAAAAAAAAATTTTAATTCACTTGGAAAATTTTTTTTACCTGATTAGAAAACGTACCTTGAAAAGAAATTTGTATTTTTTTAGACAATGTTCAGTTTTCAGAGATATCTACGCAGTAGCGTACGTTTTATATTATCCAAAAATTGTATACAGAATTGCATACAGAAGTTTTAGTGTCGGCTGGCTTAAATGGGGATTTAATTTAAACGTACCAACGCAACATAATACAGTAGGCTCCGGTTGAGCATCATATCGCCCCGCTGAGCTTCGAGTTCGAGCGCCTTAAGACATTTGTTCTGTCAACTGGGAAGATGAAATTTTTAGGTTATAGCTTGCATCCAGCACAATTAAAACACTAAAATAATGTTTTCATTGCATTTTACGTTAATTTTTCAAATTATGAAGTACACTTTTTTCTCACTACATTATAATAAATATTTTAAAAAACATTTTCATTCAATTCAATTTACAATTATCACAAATGGAATTTTTTCCTAACATTTATAGTTTTTAAACAATCTGGGATTATGACTATACTTTCATTACTTTCCGCTTGAAGAACAAATATTTTTCAAAATTTAATTTCTCGAAATTTCTTGGATCCCTTGCGGACTTTTTTGCAGTTATTTCTGTGAAATTATGAAAACTGTAGTTACGGACATTTAATATATTAACACCACATCCCCCTCTTTCAGAACCTGAGCCCTTTATTTAAGAGAGGTGATTTTACATAGAAGAACATCTGAGCCTAAACGGTAATACGTCAACCGCTGAAGTTCCTTTCTTTGACGAGCTGGAAGTTTTTTTCTTGGTTTTTCTACAATCGTTTGTTGTACAATTGGTTCGGCGCGTTCGACTGGTTGTTGTACAAATTGTTCGACGGGTTTTTGTACAATTTCTTTTCCTGATTTCTTCATAACTAATTTCGCTGGTACTTTTACCAATTGTTTCGTTCTGTCAGATCATCCCGGTAAGGGTTTCGGTGTTTGGACATCGGATTCATTTTTATTGATATCTCTTTTGTCATAATGAGGTGCACGAATTAGGTGCCATCTGTTTCTACTGTAATCGGAGTCCTTTCAGTTAACGAAATAGGACCGCGGAGTGTGGTGTTCATCTACAACGTTACCCAATCTTTTTAAATCTGTGATCAATACTCCGTCTTCCTTTTTCAATTCTGGTAGATTGATATAATTCATATTTTTAAGGACCATCATGTTTAATCATCAAGCGTGGTTTGGGATTTAAGCTTCCTGTTTTTCCGAGAATAAGTCGGCCAACTTATCCTCGGAAATTGGAACGTTTGAATCTCGAGCTCACGTTTTCAGGGAATTCATTTCCACTCTCTTTTTTTTTAATTTAAGATGATTTCGACTTTTCGGATGCTCGTCAGGAGTCACAGTTGAATGGCGTCTCCTTTAAAGTTTTGGGAATTGGAATTCTACAATGACTTTTTTTTAGAAATAGGGTTTTCAAATGTTTTGTATTCAGCGTAGGTTTCAACTGTCACAAAATAATAAAATTCTTGCGAACAGGAGAAGAGCAACTTTTCGCCGAATTCCAACGGTTGGGAGGAGCGGTCGACCAATGACAGAGCTCGATCGTCCTCCCCACCACTGGAAAGCACGAGAAGTCGCTCGACGGTTGCGAATCGCTAAAAATCGTCAGGAGCTGAGTTAGTAGCTTTTCGAGCTCTTTCGAATTATCAAATTCCGAGCTCGAATCTTAGCGTCCAGCCAAATTTTGCAGGTGTCATCCAGGATCCAGAATTTTCCAGCTTACATGGTGTCGGAGGTTTTCCATCAGCAGAGGAAGGTTAGTGATAATGTGTCCGTCGAATTTTCATCATTAATTTTTTGACTGGGACAGAAAATCTCGCGGACGAGTCGCATCTCGTTTCTCGGTAGTGCGTGACGCGATCGCGATTTATTCCTTGTTCGTTCGCTTGGGATCGGCGGTTGCCAGTCGCCGGAGTGTCGACTGAACGACATAACAAAGGGATCGATTCGGGAGTTATTACCCCGAGGTTGTGACTTTCGAACGAGTCTCTCGCGTTTTTCTTCGTCCGGGTACGGGTCGCGTTAATTATTTTTATTTTATTTTTTTTCTCGTTTTACTCCCCTTCGCGCGGACCACTTTTTTTTTATTTTTTTTTTATTAGTTTTTCTCCATGAAAATGTCGGATTGATTTTAGTCTCCCATGTATTCTTTCAATCAATCGATAGGCTCCGGTCATGGAAATTACGCTTGGCAGTCGCAGTATTTTCGGCCCATTGACGCCTTTTGCCCCTAATTTGCCACCGGGAGGTCCATCCTTCGGAACGTCTTGTGTACCTCACGCAGTAGTCTGCGAGTAACCCTACAAGCGTCCCGGAAACCCCCGAAAAGTTTAAATCGCAGACGGAGGAAAAGCAAGAAGCAACAGCTCCTTACATCTCAGGAACTAGCGGATTCCGCTCTTCCCACTGTGCCTTCATCTCTGCCTCGGCTTCCCGTGACCGCGAAGTCGACAAATTCCGGTCCCGTTTCTCCACTCAGGCTACCGTCTCCGCGCCCTGTTTACGCCAGTTTAGAATACGACCCGCAGTATCCCGATTGCTGGTTAGATTCTCTTGGTCCGGAATAAAACCCGGAAAGTCCAGCTTTTTATTCTGTCGGAATTCCGAAAGAGCGAATTCCAGAATTTCCATCGAGTTTCTCTCCTCTCGCTCCCCCCTCGCGTCCGCCTGGGGGCATTAACTATCCCGACACTCGCTGAGCTCCCGACCGAAGATTTCCCCTCGGCGACAGAACTTTTTCGCAGGTTGGAAACGAGTTTTGGAAAGTTCGGACAGGGAGCTTTTGCTCATCCCCATAGGAAGATCGATCCCGGCACTAGCTAAGCCCCCGACCGAAAATCTCCCCTCGGCGACGGAACTCTTTCGCAGGCTGGAAAGGAGTTTAGAAAGCCCGGACAGGGAACTTTTGCTTATCGCCGTAGAAAGCTCACCCGTGAAGTTCTCCCCCTCACCGCGCAAGGTCACGGTCAGGCGTGCTTTGTTTTAATTAAGAACAGTTTCCCTGAACTTCTACCATTTTATCCACAGAAAGGATGTCAATTTCTTCCACTCCCCATTGATCACCTAAAATATTATCAAAATCTCTAACTTTGTAACGTTTATTGTAATCACTCGCTTGCTTATTTTTCAAAGCTAAATTCTCAGTATACATTTCGTCTACTTTCCCTTTCCCTTTTACATTGCTGGGAAGGGTAGGCACTTGCGTTCGTAATTTTCGATTCATGAGCATTTCGGCTGGCGAAAAACCGTTTGCAAGCGGAGTAGATCGACAGGATAATAACGCTTTTGTGAGCTGACAGCCGCTTCAGCCTCACCATTCGAATTACTAGAGTAAGGAGAGCTTTTTATGTGTCGGAAATAATACTGTTCTGAAAACTTTTCAAATTCATTTCTAAATTGAGGACCATCGTCCGATACTAGTTCTTCGCGAATCCCGTGCCTCGAAAATCGTTCAGTTATCCTCTCGATTGTCCTTTTTTCGGATAAACTGCTTAATTTTGCGATTTCGATGTAACGCGAAAAATAGTCAATAACTATTAGATACCACTTTCCGCCGTGTTCAAATAAATCTGACCCTAACCGTTGCCATGCTCGCGTGGGAGGATTTTCTGGCTTAAAACTCTCTTTCGGATTTGAGCGTTCTTGGATAAAAATTGGACAGTTACGAACTAGATTCTCGATCTGCAAGCTAAAACCTAGCCACCAAACAGATTCTTTGGCTCTACGACGGTTGGCCTCAGGCCAACCGTCAATAGAGTAAAATTTTAACTTGCTACAAATTTCCTCCGAGTCCTGACTTTTCATTATCTTTTCGATATAAACGTCTCTTATTGCATGACTGCTCACAATAAAATTCATGAACGCATCAACTTCATATTCTAATTCTTTTGCGCTGCCCTTGTCTGATAATGGGCTTCTCGATAGGCAGTCTGCTACTACAAGAGTTTTTCCTGGTACGTATTGTACCTCGTATCCATAGCGCATCAATCTGTGTCTAAAACGTTGTAAACGCGGAGATAGGTCATCCAAGAGCTTCGTTTGTGATATCTGAACTAGAGGTTTGTGATCTGTTTCGAGGAAGATAAACAAACCTGCGATAAACTTCTCGAACTTTTCAGCCACCCAAGTTAATGTTAATGCTTCGCGTTTTATTTGTGCGTATCTAAATTCAGTTGCGGTTAATGTTTTTGATCTGTAAGCTACAATTTCGCGATGCCCGTTTTCCTCTTTCTGAAATAAGCAAGCACCGATGCCATAAGAGCTGGCATCAGCACTAACGATTACTTGTTTGTCAGCATAAAAAAAACTAGAGTAGGAGCAGTGGTCACTATCTCCTTTACTAAGTTAAATTTCTCTTTTTGCTCTGGACCCCATACGTACATAACATTATTTTTCAAAAGATTAAAGATGTTCAAGAGTTTGAGATCGGTTCTCGATGAAGCTAAATTCAGCAATTGCTTTTACTCTATCTGGATCGATATAAATTCCGCGTTCCGAGAAGATATGCCCTAAGTATTTTACTTTTCGAACCCCGAATCCACATTTTTCTTTATTAATTGTGAGACCTTCTGCCTCTAGTTTCTTGAGAACTGTCGTCAGAGTTTCGTCGTATTCTTTAATAGTATGAGCAAATACTAGAGTATCATCTACGTGAGACGCTGCACCTTTTATCCCAGGTAACATTTTCTAAAACAAGTTCACAAAGTACTCAGGTGCGCAAAAAATTCCAAATGGTAGTTTTTTAAATTTAAATCTCCCGAATGGAGTGATAAATGTAGTTAAAAATTGACTCTGCTCATCTAGTTCAACTTGATAAAATGCTAGAGTTACATCTACTTTTGAGAAAAACTTAGTATCTTTCAAGCGAGCGAGAGTGAGTTCAACTTTTGGAATCGGAAAATACGGACGCAACACGCTCTCATTTAGTTTTGAATTATCACAACATAACCTTATTCCGTCGCCTTTAGGCACACAAACAATTGGTGCAACCAAATAAGTGACACAGTCGACTTTATCAATTAAATCCCCCTAGTTCTTTACCTAAACTAGGAAATTCATCTAAAACATTGACTTTATTGGGGAATTTCATTTCCGGGACTTCCATTAATACATTGTAAATTCCTTTATCGAATTTCACAATACCACATGCTTCGCTAGCTTCTAGACTAAGTAATGCTCACGGTAAATCTTTAATAACATAACCTATGCATGCAAATTCCCGATCTTTGTATTTTAAGGTTAGGTTAATAGATCCCAGAACGTCGAGTTTTTTCTTATCTGGACCTTTAATGGTCTCTTTAACTTAAGACAGATTCTCATGCAAGCAATCATCAATTATTTTTTTCTGGCAAGCACACACAATCTGCCCCGGTATCAATAAAAAAATTCATATCGGAATTCAATTCTTTAATATTAATTTGACGCATTTGGCCTCTTTTACCTATACCATTTACATTACCTATGAATAAACTCGAATCGTCCTCGCCCGCGCTTTCATTTACTACGCGTATATTTCTAGTTTTACAGACTCGACTAAAATGACCCCTTACCTTGCATTTGAAGCATACCGCATTTCTCGCTGGCCAATCTTTTCTTGGGTGCGTAGAGTTCTCGGCGCAGTAGAAACATCCATCGTTTCTGTTTTCGGACTGTTTAGAGTGGGCATGTAGCCCCTTCCATTTTCCTTGGTTGGCTTTTCTATTAATCGAGCAGGCAGAACGATCTCCGCCCCGATGTTTGTCTCGAATAATTTGATTTTGTTTATGTTGAATTTCAGATTGCTTCGCCGCTGTGATCGTCTCTTGTAGGGTTACATTTTGTTTGAGTTGTAGTCTTTCACTTAACTTTGCATCGAGCATGCCAGCGACAATACGATCACGTACGAGTTCATCTTTAAAACGACTGAAAGCACATTGTTCAGCTAAGGTGTGAACATCAGTGATGAAGGAATCCACAGACTCGCCGGCGTCTTACACTCGCGAGTTGAACTTGAAGCGTTCGAACATTACGTTCCTATGCGGGATAAAATAGTCCTCAAACGCTTGGAGAGTTTCTTCGTATGTTTGGGGCACTGGTTCCGAAAACTGAACGAAAATATCTTCACTTTTCTCGCCCATCACATAAATTAACATATCGATATTGTTGCGTTCTTCTTTATCACTGAAACCCGACACCGACATATATCGAGAAAAACGTTGTTTCCAAGCTGATCACGCCGCCGGATTACTTGATTAAGTTCGTTTGGCGGCGATACGTTTACCATTTGAGGTATACCAACGATAACCCGGTCATTTACACAATTTCCCTCAATATCTCCATTATTAACATCACCGTTCTGCGACATTGTTCCGAAGTTACTTGAGCAGTAATCGGTTGTTTAGCGCTTGTATGATGCGCGCGTCCCCTCTCTCACTTGATGAGCCTCCACTAGTTTATAGTTTTTTTTCACTATTCCACTGGTTTTTTCCCTTCAGAAACAAGCAACTTTCGTATCCTGAGCTGCCACCATGTAGTGTTACCACTAACTGATCACTATTTAGAGTAGAGACGGGAATACGATAATAAATGATGCGGAATATTCGGTTAGACATACTCGTGCTCGCAGAGGAGGATATGACCTGCGATGACAAAGATTATGAACGCACTATGACAATAAATATTAATGTAATTTAAAAGAACAAATAGATTAACTAAATTACTGTTGAATTGTTTTTCATATTTATTTTCATGTGGCACTTTTCTGTAGTCTGTGACAAAGTCCGTAAAAAAATCATCGTTTCCCGAAAAGTAACAAGAATTTAAGGCACAACAAAATATGTTATGGTTAACCGGACATCACATTTAAAACGTTAAAGGAAGCAGCCATCGTGAATTACAATTTTATTTTAAACACCTGGTGCGACATCTGATGTACGAGATTCATGTGCACTGAATTTTGAATGAATTTTGGTCAACCTCGACCTCAATTCCTAGGAAAATTCGTGCAATATTTTACTTCAAATACATGGTGCGACATCTGATGCACGGGAACCATCTACACTAAATTTGGAGTCAGCTTTGGTAATCCTAGTTAGGAGTTCATAGGAGAATTTCTATAGAATTTTATTTTATATACCTGGTGCGACACCTGATGCACATGCACCATCTAGACTAAATTTGGAGTGAATTTTGGTGATCCTGGTTATCAGTTTGTAGCAAAGTTCCTGCAGAATTTTACTTTAAGCTCTTGGTACGACACCTGATGCACGGGAACCATCTAGACTGAATTTTGAGTGAATTTTGGTGATCCTGGTTATCAATTCTTAGCAAACTTCCTCTACAATTTTATTTCAAACACCTGGTACCACAACTGAGGCATGAGAACCTTCTAGACTGAATTTGGAATAAATTTTGATGATTCTGAACATCAATTCCTAGGAGAATTTCTGTAGAATTTTATTTTAAATACCTGATAAGCTACCTGATGTACGGAAAGCATCTAACTTGAATTTGGAGTAAATTTTGGTGATCCTAGTTATACATTTCTAGCAAACTCCCTGTACAATTTTATTTTAAACAACTGGTACGATACCTGATGTATAATAATGATGATAATTCTT
>CAKNWT010078862.1:0-19871 GCA_932066315.1 Andricus coriarius | reverse complement strand
ATTACATTTTTTGGTTCAGTATTCATATAGCTTCGTTAAAAATTCCAATATTTGATTGAAAATTTAATGATTTTGTTGAAAATGGAAATGTTTTCTTGAAAAGTAATTTTTTTGTCAAAAATTCAACTACCTGGTTCATCATTTGACTACTTGGTTCATAATTGAAATATTTTCTTAAAAATTCACTTTTCCGGTTGAAGATTCATCTCTCTGGTTGAAAATTTAATTCTTCCATTAATCGAAAATTAATCCTTTTGGTTAAAACATCATCTTTTAGGTTGAATTCTTTTGTTGAGAATTATTTTTTTGGTAAAGAATTACTTTTCTTTTGTCTCAAAGGAAACATATTTCATTTTTGATTGAAAATTGATATTTTAAATTGAAAATTGATCTTCTTTAGTTGAAAATGTATGTGTTTTATTGGAAATTCGTCTTTTTGGTAGAAAATTAACATTCTGCTTTAAAAATTAATCTGTCTTGGTTAGAAATGCAACTTTTTGATTGTAAATTTATCCGTTTTAGTTGAAGATTCAATTTTTTTTTTTAATTTGTCTATTTTGGTTGAATTGAACTGTTTTTTATTTCATATTACAATTGTTTTTTGGTTAAAAAATCAACTACTTGGTTGCAAATTGAACTACTTTTCAAACAATTATTTTTTTCTTTTAATTTGATAGAAGATTAAATTAATTTGTTGAAAATAATTTGTTTTGCCGAAAATTCAAATTTTTGTTAATTGAATTGTTTGGTTAAAAATTAAAATGTTTTTATCAAAATCGAACTTTTTCGTAGAAAATGAACTTTTTGCTTACAAACTAATATTTCCTGATTGAACTTATAATCGTTTTGTAAATAAATTCTCTTTTTGGTTGAAATTTAAACTATTTATTTAAAAATTACACTTTTTCGGTGAAATATTCAACTATTTGGTTGAAAGTTGCACTATTTTGCTAAAAATCCATTTTTTTGTTGAAGATTCATCTATTTGGTTAGAAACTTACCTTTCCCTTTTTTATCAAATCAATCTGTTTGGTTAAATTTGAATGTTTTTTAATTTTAAATTACAATCTTTTTTGGTCGCAGTATCAACTATTACATACCTTTTTACATACCTTCCTTTGAGAATTCACCTTTTTTGGTTGAAAACTCAACTACTTGGTTTAGAGTTGAACTATTTTTCCTTTAATTTAAAAAAAAAATGAAAATTCATATTTTTTGATTGAACTGTTTTATAGTAACTTTGTCTTTTTGTCTTGAATCATCAACTATTTGGTCGAGAATTGAACTATTTGGTTAAAAATTCATATTTTTCGTTGAAAATTCAACTATTTGGTTAAAAATGAAAGTAGGTATTTGTTACGAAAATTGAATTATTTAGTAAAAGGTAGACTATTTGTTTAAGAATTAAAGAATTTTTATAAAAATTAAACAATTTGGTATAAGGTTTACTTCTTGGTTGAAAAATCGTATTTTTGGGTTAAAAATTCAGCTTTCTTCTTAAAAAATTTTTCTTTTAGGCTAGAAAATTCAACTGTTTTTAGTTGACCTTTTACCTTTTTTGTATGAAAATTCGAGCATTTGGTTCAAAATGCATCTTTGTAGGTGAAAATTTGAAATATTTTTATAAAGTTATCTTTGGTGCTCGAAAATTTAACTGTTTTGTTGAAAATTTGTCCTTTTGGATTAAAAATTCATCTTTCATGTAATAAAATAGAAACATAAAAGAAAAAAGTTCTTGGTTGAAAATGCATCTTTCTCGTTTTAAAATAAGCTTTTTTGTTAAAAATTCAACTGTCTTAGAAGAAATTTGTCTATTTGACTTGAAAATTCAACTCTTCCATTAAAAGTTCTACTACTATGATGAAAATTCGTCTCTTTCCTTAAAAGTTGAAATATTTGGTTGTTAACGCAACTGTTTAGTTAAAATTTAATTTAATTTTAAAAATAATTCTTTCCTGGTTAAAAATTCAAAATTTTTTTCAAATTGCTACATATTTGGACTTGAAATCTCAGGAGTTTAAAGTGTTTCATATTGAGTTCAATTTGTTGTTTATATTAATTTTATTTCAAAGAACTTATTTTCCTATTATTCCTCTATTATCGTGAAAAATCTGAGGGAATTCTGGGCTGCGTTACTTTTCACTGAAGGGATTTGGGTACACTGTTAGAAATAATCGGAAAATTCTGACATATTTAGGATGCTAAAGTAACAGAAATTTACGAAATTATGTTGCTTAAAACGTTGCTTGTGGTCATGGGCGTCAATGCGCAGCAAAAGGTTGTATTGAATTATAACGATGTGGTGAACCTATTTTTTCCGATATTAAATGAACTCAAGTTTGAAAATGTTTCGAAATTTGCACGACAAAAAGAATCCGAAAAATTTCTCAAATATTTAAAAAGTATTAAAAACATTTCGCAAAGATTTAAGTAAATTTCAGAAATTGTTCACAAAGATTTGAACGATTTCCCAAAGATTAAAAAAATTTTCTCAAATTTGTCGCTAAGATTTCAGATACATTTAAAAGATTTCACAAATACTTTAATTATTTCACAAAGATTCCCGATAGATTTCAAAGATTGCACAAAGATTTCAATAATGTCCCAAATATTTCACAAATATTTGTACCGAATTTTGGATACAAGTAGCTGCTGTCTAAAAATAATAAACTTTAGATTTTTTTTCAGTATTTCAATAAAAAATGTTAAAATATTACTATTTTATTAGTCAAAGACGTAATTACCAAGTGAATTAGTAAATTTTTCATTTATTTAAAAAAAAAACTGTTTTGAAAATATTTTCTTAATCGTGGGTTGATGTCGATATTGGGCAATAAATTGGAATGATTCAAATAAATTTGTCTTAGCGCAAGCAGGTTGCATTATGATTAATTAAAGTTGAAGTGCACACATTAATATTAAACATTGCAAACCCAAAAATTAAAAACTTGTGAAATTTAGACACTGGAGTGATTTTAAATGCACATTTTCGAATTGGATTAGTACTTTTCGATAATCAAAAAAAAAAAAAAAATGATGGCAATTAAGATAAGATATAATGAACAGTCAGTGGCTGAAAAATTGCTGTCAATTATTACATAATTTTTCCACCTTGGATTAGGATAAACATATTTCTGGATTCTTCTGTTTTTCCGATTATACAAACTGTTTATTTAAGATGCTTGAATTTCTTATATGAGCCACATTTATTACACATAACACCTTAAAAATTATCGAATTTATAACTATTTTTAAATCGAGACTAAATATTGTGGATGCGATAAGGTATTTTTATCGTAAGAAAAAAGTCATAAAAACTAAAATCAACATTTCCAAGCTTCTCACTCAAGTTCTGACATTGATATTAAGGCATAATAAAATATTCCACGTGGTCGCTTACACAGAGTGGCAGATTGTAGTGTTCGTTCAGAAATTAACGTGTCTACATTTTTAAAGAGGTTTGATAAACAAATGCACAATTCAGTCGGTTTTCAAAAAATTGGGTTTTTTTACATAAAATGGAACAGAAATGCAAAATATAAAAAAAAATGTTGACGTTTTTTGACAACCACCGTACCCCTTCGTTGACGTTTGTATTTTTTTCTCACCCCCGCCCCAGAAATGTAACGTAGATCATTATTATCACAAAATAGCGGAAATGGGGTGATTTTTCACGAAAAAGATTTTCTACCAAAAGAGATGAATTTTTATCCCAAAAAGACGAATTTTCAAAAAACTAAAATTTGTTTTGAATCAAAAAGTTGCATTAACAACCAAATAGTGGAACTTTAAAAAAATAGATAAATTTTTAACACAATAGTTAATCTCATAATTGAATGGGTAAATGGTAAAAGTCGAAAAGAGGAATTTTTTTTAAGAGAGTTACATTTTTAACAAACAAGTATATTTTAACCCAAGGGAAGTTTTTAATAAAACAGTTGACGCTCCAACAAAAAATGTGTGTTTATCAACATCGTTGAATTTTTAACCAAATGGCCGAACTTTCAAGCCAAAAAGACAAATTTTTTATAAGACAGTCTTATTTTCAAGAAAAAGTTCATTTTCTGATTGTTTTTCCATTATTGATGAATTTGCTGCCTGAAGGGAAATTTTCTAACAGTTGAATTAAACTAAAAAAACGCATTTTAAACAAAATAATTCAGTACTTAATTAAATAGACAAATTGTTAATCAAGCAAGATGAATTTTAAAGGAAATGGCTAGATTTTCAACTAAAAAATATATTTGTTGTACCAAGATAGAAAAGTCAAATATTCAGTTTCAAAAATTAATTGTCTACAAAAAAAAAAGAATTTGCAACCAATTGAATTCAACCAAAAAGACGAATTTTCAACAATACATAAACTTCCTACAAAATAGTTCATTTTTCGATAAAAAGAGATAAGTTTTCAGGAAAATATTTTTCTTTTAAACAAAGTTAATTAACAGCCAAGAAAAATGACTGTTCTACCATAAATGATAAATTTTCAATCCAAAAAGATGAATTTTTAACAAAGCAGTTGAATTTTCAACCAAAAAGTAACTTGATCAAAATCGCTGATTTTTTAACCAACTGGTCGATTTTTGAAGCCAAAAAGACATTTTTAGATGACATAAAAGATGAATCTTCTACCAAAAGGCGAATTTTCAAACAGTCGAAGTATAAAAAAACGAATTTTCAACAAGATAGTTGAATCCTCAATGAAATGGACAAATTTTCAATCATGCGAAATTCATTTTAAATAAAATGGGTGAATTTTCAACTAAAGTATATTTTTTTATTTACCAAGATGGAAAAGTCAAATAATCAGTTTAATAAATTAATTTTCTGCAAAAGAACAACGAATTTTGAAACTCTTAAATTCAGCCCGAAACGCAAACTGTCCAATCAAAAATAAATTAGTTTAATTTTCAGATACACAAATTCATTTGTAACTACAGAAATAAATTGTAAACAAAAAAGTTAAAATTTCAACTAAAGAGGTGAATCTTAAAAAAATGAACCAACCAAGTTGTTGAATTTTTATCATAAAAAAGATGAATTCTTAACCAAGCAGTTAGATTTTTAACCAAAAATACGAAGATTTTCAACAACCAAATTAATTTTCTATTAAACAAATATAAATTTGTAACAAAGTTCTAGAATTTTTAGGCCAAAAAGGCGAATCATCTGCAAAAAGTTGAATTTTCAACCCCAAAATATGATTTTTCAACAAAAAAGTTAGTTTTATACCAGGTAGTTGAATTTTCATAAAAGTAGTTACATTTTTAACCAACGAGTTGGATTTTGAACACAAAATATGAATTTTCAACATAAAAGTTAATTTTCAACCAAATTGATGATTTTTGTGCCAAATTGTTTATTTTTCAACAAAAAAAGATGAATTCTTAACAAAAAATTTAATACTTGATATTTCAACCGAAAAAGATTTTAATTTGAAATAAGAAACAGGTGAATTTTACAAAAAAATACTAATTTTCAACCTAGAAGTTCAATTTTCTACTAAAAAAGACGAATTTTCAGCAAAATATATGAATTTTCTACCAAATAGGAAAGTCTTCAACTATAAAAGTTTAATTTTCAATTAAGAATATCGATTTTCAACCAAAAATGAAATAGTTACATTTTTAGTGAAATAAGTTTATTCTCAACCAAAAAACGAATTTTTAACAAGATAGTTGAATTTTCCACCAAAGAGTTGAATCTTAAGAAAAAAATAATTTTTAAGAACAGAGTTCAACATTCAATGCAAAAGATGATTTTTCAGCCAAGAATATTATTTTTCTAAAAATGTAATAGTTAGATTTACAAACAAATATTTAGTAATGATGGTTATGTTGTCGACCAGTTGTTGCGTTGTTTGATTTTCAACCAAATATTTGGATTTTTTACCAAACCAGATGAGTCTGGAACCAAAAAAAATTGAATTTTTATATTGGGTTATATTGATTCAGTTGGCATTTAAGCGGATAAATGAAAACTAGCTGTGAATTCGATCTGGAGTTTTTCCACTTCAGTAAATAATAATAGACAAACCAAAGTCTTCAATTTGATCATTTAAAAATATAAATTTACAAAAAATACAAAAAAATACTACAAATTTTTAAAATACAAAGACAAATCAGACAAATCAAATTTTTTATTCAAAATGATAATTTTTCGAGCTGTAAAAGGGAAGGGAAATGTTCTATTGCACCCTATCTTTTACCCAGCTTTATGATTTCTGTAAAAAAATTGTCAGAATTATTCTATTTAAAATTATATGATCAAAAAGTCTTCTCTATTCATGCTTCAACTTTGAATTATGTCAATAAAGAAAAGTTTTTCTGCTTGAAACAGATGTTTCAAACATTAAAAATGAGCATAACTTCCTTAATCTTTAATAAAGTGTATTAATATTATAGTTCAATTGATTTTCCTGGATTAAAGGAATCTTCTCCGTTCTTGCATCAACTTTAAATTATGGGAATGAAAAAATTTTACTATGAAAAACCGATTTTAAAAATATTATTGAATGCTAAAAAAATGGAAAATGTTCTAATCACAAAGCTTCCTCTATGAGGAAGCAAAATGTGGGAAAAGTTTTAGTTTCTTGAAAACAGGGAAAAAAAGAATTCTTTAAAAAAGGAAAAAGAGGGAATGTGAATCCTGAAAAATGAAAGTGCTTTTCAAAGCTTTTAAGTTATTATTGAACTGTACCGTTGGAGGGCCCTCTTTCGCAAAATCCGCAAAAACTTTTTTTTGTATCGTCAGGAAACCTACTAAATGTTATTTATATTCATAATGTTACTTACACTGACCCTGCCCCTGTTAACATTGGTAGTTTTTTGTTTTATAATTTCCTACTTTGTGTTGTTTTAGACAACCTGTTAATTTGTTGAAACTTTTGAAAAAATGGGAATGAGAGGAACTTCAAAAATGTTATGGTTTGGAATGCTAATTAGCTAAATAAAACTGAGCAAGATAATTGTTTGCAGACCACAAGTTTTTATTCGGGAATGCTACATAGTGATTCACCAATGACAAGAACATACATCAGCTGTTATCGTGTATCGAAGAAAAAAATCAAAATCTTTGATATACGGTTATTAATATTCAGTTGTTTCACAAAAGCCAGCTAGGACGACGACCGAAGTAATGATTCAGCTCTCCCACATAAGTGTCATTATTATCTGGCATTCGTACAAAACAAAGCGGGCGATTACTTGACAGTACTCTCCGGTGATCGTAAAGGTAAACATATCCTTCTAACATAGAGGTACCTCCTAATGCTATAAAGCACCGGGGCTCTGCATGTATATCATCATTTATATTAATAGCATGATGTATAGGCTCGATAAGAGAAACTAAATCAATGCCATTGGGCAATTGTATGAAAACCCGATAAACTGACGTATATGGTCGATATGGATTTTTTACCCAGAAAGGACTTGCACGGGCCTTATGGAGATATCCAGCAAAAACTCGATCATCTGTGAGATGTACATAAACACGAGGATGTGGATCACTACTTAAGGCTGATTGTTGTGTTGAAGGACTTCCTGTTGGACCTAATTTTATAAAAAAAAATTGATTTATGATGTGCTTTTAACCCTATTGGAACAATCTTGTGACTCTGATCGGGATCGAGACTCGACTGCCGAGACGAAAAGAAAGGAACACTTGTTTTAGTACTGTTTCTTTCTTTGTATCATCAGACACTTTCCGGTTTTTGAAAACTGTGAACAAAATTTAGATGATCGACATTCAGAAATTCTAATGTTATGGGATACTGATCAGCACCAGATCTGAGTCAGATTTGGCATTAGAGTGTCATGAAAGTTGTTCTCTAGGGACACTTTAAAAATTGGTGTTAGAAAATTAGAAATTTTTTTGGTTGTAGAAAAAATATATTTGACATCTTCTTTGGTTCAATTAGCGTTTAAATTTGCAAATGTCATCGTTAGAAGTCTGATCACAACTTTTTAAAAACTTTGTTGGATTAATTGCGAGCACTTATCTTGGTTTTGATTCAAATGTAGGGGCAATCCACGATTCGTCCTCATACCTGGTTCAGGACGAGATCCTACGCACAGTCTGACCAAATGCGCTGGTATGAGGACGAGTCGTGGACTACCCAAATAAAGTAGTACCCGTCGGACAGATTTGACAGATTTGTAAAAGAAAATACAGATTTTGTTATCAGCTGGATTTTTTCTTCAAATCCATTTCTCTTGGACAGAGATTCTCATTTGTTATAATTATATTCAATGTATAACATCAAACTTACTTGTAAAATCAAGAAACGATACGCTGGTAAAGATTAGAATCAGTATCGTCATTTTCCCTGGATCGAGACAAATATATATAACTTAAAAGAGATTTTTGAAGGAATTGAACTACTGTTCACTGAATCAGTTTAAGGTTTGGAATTGACTGCAAAAGCGAACATTGAATACCTAATTACAGACCTTTATCTATAGTCTTTATAATAACAGAATGGACGATATTTGTTTGCCTCAAATACAAGAATTTTTCCTATCTACTTGATTTATTACCCATTGGACGTGATCGAATGAAGAAGTATTATTTAATAAATAATGAATCATTTACTTAATTTGGTTACTTTACATTTTCTAAAATCGCTTTTCAGAAAAGTTGAAAAAGTGATTTTGTATCCTAGGGCCTACGGCAAGCTAAATTGGTTCTCGCGCTTCGCGCTCGATAATGTATTTACCTCACGCTACGCGCTAGGTCTTTGTATTTCCCCCACATTTGTGCGCAGGCCTTTTATAATTGTAGGTCAAAGCATCGAAAACTGTAATTTGTTGATTGTTAATTCTCTTTTGTTAAAGCTCCTTCGGCACTAACGAACACATTCCCATCACGTATGTCGTGCTTCGCAGTCCATTTTGTCGAAAATACCATCTTTTATACATTCTATTCAACTCTATCATATTAAATGTATATTATATTTATTTCTGTACCTCGATCTGGAGCTCCTTATTCAGAATGTATAAAATAAAGTACAAGTTTTCTTTTTCATGATTACTCTAAATTTATATTATTACAATTCATAATATGCATTGGTACTGAAACAAAAATATTTTCATTGTCTTGTTTTTGTAATTGAAAAAAGTGCGCATCCTATTAAGACAAAAAAAATTGTTATTAAATATTTTATCGAAACTTGTGTCGTTTTGCCATAAAGATTTGTTAATTTTCAATTTTATTTTTTACGATTTGAAATAAAAATACGTACCCTAGCGCAAGTTGGTTCTAAGTAAATTTGTAGATACAATTTAGACGGCAGTTTTTGTTAAATAAATTGTTATTGTAGCTTGTGTCCTTTTTCCAAAAATTTCATTTTTTTATTTTTAGTATATGTTTATAACAAGAGTTTATAACAAATTTGTGGATAGTTTTTGGTTGAAAAAATTTTGCCTTTTTATTTTTTCCGTTTTGTCTCGTTTTGTCTCTATTTCGTTTGTCCACAAATTTATATTTTTTATTTTCAATGTTGTTTTTTGAGAATAAAACAAAAACTAAATGTCCTGTGAAAAAGTAACTTGCGATAAATTTTTAGATCATCTTTGGTTCCAAAATTTTTATTGATTAATTTCTTTCGTATCTTGCATAGTTTGATCGCAAAATGGAATTTTTGTTTTTTCATTATTTTTTCTGCAATCAAAATTTGAATTTTCGATTTTTCGAAAAAATTCAAAAATTTATTATGATAATCTTGTAGAAATTTCAAGAAGCAACGTTTTCCTTTTTTTGACTTTTTTCATATCTTGCAGTGTTTGGCTCAAAATGTTAATTTGCGTTATTTTTTATTTTGAAACTGCTATAAATTTGATAATTTTATTTTTATCGCAAAATGCTGTTCATTTAAAAAAGGAGCTACAGATGTGTTATTAATCCGTCTTAGATAGGGTTAGTAGATTTTATTTTAATCGTAAAAAATAAGACCAAAAATAAAAAACCTGAATTTTTGGAGAAACGACGCAAGAGACGAAAAAAATGGAACGAAAATAGTTGTTCAACCCAAACAAATCTACAAATTTCTTATAAACTTTAGTTATAAAAATGCATTAGAAATAACAAAATTAACTGTTTGGAAGAACGACACAAGGTACAATAACATTTAATTTAACAAAGCTTTTCGCCTGAATTGTATCTACAAATTTTCTGAGAACCACTTTACGTTAGGTTGCGTATTTTTGGTTCAAGTAGAAAAATAACATTGAAAATGAACCAATCAAATTTATATAAATCCACACAAGTTGCAATAAAATGTTTAATAATAAAAGTTTTTTTATTAGATGTGCTTTAATAGGTAGCTGAGAATAAAATTTAATGCAAAATAAGAAACAAATATTAAAGTAATCATGATACATAAAATTGTTACTTTATTTTCCAATATCTGAATAAGCAATTCACGGCCGAGGTACGTAAATTAATGTAATCTACATTAGACATCATGGTGTTGAACATAATGTAGAATAGTTGGCACTATGGACAAAATCGAGTGCGAAGCACGATATACAATTATGAGAATATGTTCGTTAAAGTCAAAGGAGCTTTAAAAAAGAGATTTCACAATCACCAAATTACAGTTGTTGAGGCTTTGACCTTTAGTTTAAAAAAGTGTGTGCACAAATGTGGAGGAAGTACAAAGGCAGAGATCGAGAAAAATATATTATCGAGAGCGAAGCGCGAGAACCAACAGACGCGTGCTAGGCGCGCTCAAACATAGGAGCGAATACATTTTATTTTAAGCAACGGATAGAAAAGGATGGACGTGGATAAGTTTGGGACAGAAAATAATATAAAGACTGGGAATCGAAAACGTAGGGACAACTGAGGTTACCAGCCATTGTTTTTGGTTTTCTCATTTTTTACTCTGTGTTGTTTTGGACTACAAGTTTTTATTCGGGAATGTTACATAGTGATACACCAATTACAATTTCTTACAATGTGTTGTTGCGACAACAAGTTTTCATTCGGGAATGTTACATGGTGATTCACCAATTACAAGAGCAGGTATCAGCTGTAATTGTACATTAACGAGAAAAATCCACATTTTTAATACAGTCCAAACTCCGAGCAATGCCGTCTTTGGGGCTGTAGGAGAGTATAATTCCAAGAAGCCATTAACCGCCACTCTAAGCGCGATCACGGTCGAATGCGTGGAGAAGAATTTACCTGAGAAACTCCGAGCAATGCCGCGCGTCGGTTAGGTTAAAAATCTATCTCGAACGTCGTTTTATGTACGTAGTGTACATTACATGTGCACAAAAGTGATTCATATTGGATTATTTCGTTATAAACCCGAGTTTAAAGGTATGTAAAACATAAAAATCGATCATTAGCTGTGCTATGTTCGATTCTTAGAATAAATGTAAAAACAGCGTCAAAATAAAAAATATTTCACCTCACTTTCAACGTAACCTGATAAATCTCGTGCAGTACATTAATAATTAAGTTTTCCTAATATTTTTTTTCTCATATGTATAATAAAATGAACAATTTGTTTGATTGAACAACTTCAAGATTTTGCCCGAAAAAAACCTTCAGATTCGGTTGTTCCGTTCCCGGCACTCCTCGGAGTGTTAGCTATGAAATGCATCGATCGCGACCGACGTTAAAGTGGTGGGGGTAGCGCTCGAGCGAGAAATCGGAGAAGCGGCATTGCTCGGGGCGGCACTGCTCGGAGCTTGGACTATATATGGTTCTTAATATTAAGTTGTCTCACAAAAGCCAGCTAGAACGATGACCGGAGTAATGATCCAGCTCTCCCACATAAGTGTCATTATTACCTGGCATTCGTACAAAACAAAGCGGGCGATGACTTGACATCCGTCCGCGATGATCGTAAGGGTGAACATATCCTTCTAACAGAGAGGTTCCTCCTGTTGTTATAAAACAGCGGGGTTTTTCATGAATATCATCATTGATATTAATACCATGATGTAACGGGTCGAGAAGAGAAACTAAATCAAAGCCAGTAGTCGATTTTATGAAAACACGATTAAGTGAAGTATAAGGTCGATGTGGATCTGTAACCCAGAAGGGAGTTTGAGGAGCCTTACGAAGATATCCAGCAAAAACACGATCATCTGGCAGATGTACATAGACACGATCATCGCGTGGGGCTGCTCGATGTGATGAAACTCTTCCTAACGGACCTAAATTTTTAAAATAGAAAATTAGATTTATGAAGGGGGTCTACCCCTAATGGAAAAATCTCGTCGCGCTGATCAGCATAAAGATTAGACTGCCAAAATGATAAAAAAGGAACACTTTTTCTAATATTGCTAATTTATTCCTTTGCATCATCATAGATACTCTGTCCGTTTTTTTTAATTGTGAAAAAATGTAGCTGATCGGCACTTAAAAATTCTTTTATTATGGGATACTGTTCAGCGCCAGATCTTTTCTAGATTCGAAATTAGAATGCCATGAAATTTGTTCTCTAAGGACGGTTTAAACATATTTGTTAGCAAGTAGAAATTTTTCCGATAAAATAACAAAGATGTTTGACAACGTCTGTACCTTAATTAGCGTTGTAAATCTAATTGTAATTGAAAAAAGTCAACTAAATAGAAAAATTGAGATTAGTATCTTGAACACAACCATTTTTAGTAATTATTACATTATGATCAAGGATTCAGAATTTAAATAAAATTTTTATGATTTCAAGAAAAGGATTAAAAAAAAAAAGATTTTGAAGAGGCATGGTACAATGTCGAGTCGATCGAGTACTGAAAGGTTCGAACATACTGATTCAGAACAAAAGAAAATTTAGGCGCCAAATTTAAATATTTTAAAAATTTTCAGAAAGGTGAATTCCATTAACCAACTTTATTTAAAATTATATTATAAGCAGGATTATAAAATTTCAAATCAGTAATATTATTCAAAGCATTGTCATTCTCATTTTTATTATACATCATCTCGACACAGGTCCTTTTATAATAATTTGACTCCTTATGTAGTATTTTAATGTCATCCCATTTGATATAATTTGAATTTCCATTAGGAACAGAGTGGATGTGTCTAGCAATTTCTTTATGGTTTTGTGTACAATGGTTAATATGTCCAATATAGGACATACCACAAGAACAATCTAATTTATAAACAACATTACACTGTTCTAATTTTTCCGATGTTTCTTTCCCAAATTCCATAGAACGGTCAAATTTTGAATCAATTCTGAAAATAGTATCAATATTAAAGTTAGAAAGAAGTGTACGAATTGGATAAGATATATCTGGATAAAAGCAAAAAAAAAAATTCTGTTCATTATTATTTGTTGAATTTACGTCGGAAGAAGGTTTTTTATTATTAATTTAAAAGAGTCTTATTTTGATGTGTTTTTCAGTATAAAGTTCAGGATAACTACTGTAATTTTATATTTTTTTAACTAAATTTAAATTTTCATGGTGAAAAGATTTATCGGAAAGAAGAATAGCTGAATCGACTGAATTCTTCACAATACCAATCTTTTGATGTATAAGATTATTTGACAACAAATTTAAAAGTCTACCGGAATATGTTCTTTTTCTATACCATTTTGTGATAATATCGTTTGAATTTTTTCCGATAATTTTTCAGGTTGAAAAAACTGATATAATTCTCAGATTCAACTTCAAATGTGAATTTTTACTGTTTGTGATAGCTATTGAAACAAGAAACAATATTTCAATTTCGTCTTTTTGAACGATAAGAAAAGTGTCATCATCATATCTATAAAAAGCATGGATTTTGAACTTTAAATTTTCAAAAATTTCAAATTCGAGATCTTGTAAAACAATTTCGGCAAGAATACCTTATATCGGAGACCACATTGGAGTCCAGAATTTTTGATTGCAATAATTATTATCAAAGTGAAAACTAGTGGAATTCATGAGAAAAGAGATACCAAATTTAAAATCATTTTGAGAAATATTAGTAAAGTTTTTAATATAACGCCATCTCTTATCGATACCAGAGAGAACCAATTCTAAGGGTATATTAGTAAATAGTGATTTTACATCTAAAGACATAAAAATATGGTTATCCGGAATTTTTGTTTTAATAATATTTTCTCGAAAACTAACAGATTTTTTAACAAAGGAATTTAATTTCGGAATAGAATCAGATAAGATCTTACTCATAGTTTTAGCCAAGTAATAAGTTGGAGTATTAATATAGGATACCACAGGTCTTAGAGAGAAATTAGTTTTATGCACGTTTGGAAGGCCATTCATTTTTTCTAAATTGATATTCGAAGTAGATAATGACTCTATTTTGAAGTTAATACCGAAATAACCCTCAGAATTCCACTCTTTAGAATAATAAGATGATTTTTTTGAGAAAGACAGTAGTATTACCTTTGTCGGCACGAGTAATTAAAATATCCTTGTTATTCTTGATAACATTTTTTGTTATTTTAATATTCTTAGCTATTTCTTTATCGATATGAGAAATTTTTTTCGGTTTTTTTAAATAATTTGAAGTTAGAGATCTGATAATATTTTATGTCTAAATTCTTTTCTAGAGTCAGATGGAATCTTATTTAAATTAATTTCTAAATCTTGTACAATTTCTAACATTTGGTTTTCTTTTTTTGAAACAGAACATGAACTAAATTTTTCGCCAAGTCGAAGTATGTCAGCCACAGGTTCAGGAATTGTTTTTTCTGACAAATTAATAAGCCAAGGATCAGGAGAAGATTCTAATTTATGCTTATTAGTAGAAAGATTATTAGGATTAGTTAGTAACAAATTTTTAAATTTTTTATTTAAGATTATTTCCTCTTTGCAGGCACAAGATTCATTAGATTTTTCAAATTCATAAATAAAGATAGTAAATATGAAAAGATGGCATACGATTAAATATCTTTTTTTTTAAATCGTTTTATTGAAATCATAAAAATGTTATTTAAATTCTAAATTCTTCATCATTATGTAATAATTACCAAAAATGGCTGTGTTCAAGATACTTATCTCAATATTTCTATTCAATTGACTTTTTTCAATTACGAAACCTTTACGTTTCAAATTTCCACGATGTCACATCGAAATTGTCAATTGTTCTTGGAGGAAACTCTTGTTTTCTTTTTTCGAAAATTTTATTATTGTGACTGAACTTCACCGCTCTACTTATTGGTAAGTCATTATATTTCGATGTTAAAAAATCATGGTTTAAAACACTTTTACTTTTCATGTAATTTCTTGTGTAATTCTTTTAATAGATTTATCCATGGATTTCTGATGAGGTTACTATGACTAGTGACGAAACTTTAACATTGTATTAAATACTATTTGGTCTGGAAGTGTTGTTAATTTTTCTTCTATATCTTCAAATCCATTTCTCTAAGATGGAGATTCTTGTTTGTTATTAATATATTTATCATATAACACCACACTTACTTCTAAAATCAAGAAACCCAATGCTGGTAAAGATTAGAATGAGGATCATCATTTTTCCTGGATAGAGGCAAAGATAAAAAACTGAAAACTAAATTTTGAATGAATTTAACTACGGTTAACTGAATCAGTTCAAGGTTGGGAATTTACTATAAAAGCGAACATTTAATGGATGATTAGAGATCTTTATCTATATTCACATAGACTTGATTTGTTACCGATGCGACGTAATGGGATGACGAAATATCATGTAATTAATAATAAATCATTTGTCACAAGAGGTTGACTTACTTTTATTGAGTCGCCTTTCAGAAAAATTAGAAAAGTGAGTTTATAACACGTAAGTTTATCATCCTTTCAACAAATGATCCATTAATAATTAGTTAATGTTTCTTTCTTTCTCTGAATAACAATTTCTTGGAATGCTTAAGAAAATGAAAATTAGTGATTTTATTTTACAATTAAAGCTTCTGAACAGACTTCGCACTCTTCCCTCTATTCCGCGCTTCATCCATTTTTTAAGGAACTTCTTTTTTAGTCAATAATTCTAATATTTGGGTAAAGATTTAACTATTTTATTGAAAATTGGTTGCCTTCGTTTGGTTGAAACTTTTTCTTCCCTGAAAATTTAACTATTCCATTATTAGTTGAAAATTGATCGTTTTTAGTAAAAAATTCCATTGAAAATTTTTGTATCTTTTAGCAAATTTGTCTTTTTTGTAATGAAATTCACTTTTTGGTCGAAAATTCATATTTCTGTGTTGAAAATTCAAGCTTTTTCTAGAGAAATAGCATTTTTGGCTTCAAAATTTAATAATTCGGATGAAATTTAATTACTCTCTTAACTAAAAAATCTCTCTTGTTTGAAAATTCCACTCTTTTGTTGAAAATTCTTCTCCTTGGTTCGAAAATTCATTTCTATGGATGGAAATTTTATCCTCCTTGGTTAAAAATGAAATTGTTTGGTTGAAAATTAATCTATGTTGGTTCTCGACTCAACTATTTGATTGAAAATTCTTTTTGAATTTAATTCAACTGTTTTTATTTTAAAATAAAATATTTTCTGGTTGAAATATCAACTATTACATTTTTCGTTGAGGGTGGTTGAGGGTGGCTATCACACGAGTTTTAAATCGTCGCTTTTTCAAGGTGTGGGACACGATACTTTTTCTATAATTTGTGTAAAAAGTGCTAGTTTTTGTTCACCTGTATTTTGTGTAAAAAGAGGGCGATTTTTAGTCGATTGACGCAACACGAACAATGGCAATTATCAAAACCATTGCAATAATATGGCCGTAGCAATAAGCTGGTAAGAATGTTTGGTTAGAATGCCACTAACCAAATTTCCGATTATCCGCGAAAAAATCAAGCACAGTATGTTCGGAGAAACTGACGGTGTTTTTTTGCTTTCGCCAAGCAATTTTGTCCATATCCATAGAAGCGGTTAAACCATTGACAATCAACAACTTTTTGGAAATTGATTTTTAGGTTAGGAACGAGAGTCGGAAAATACAATGAAGTTGCCTGCGCACGAGTTCACCCGAGGCAGCACGAACACTCACGGAGTAACACGAAGTAGTTTGCACTTCATTTACTTTTTTCACTCTGCCTGACTTTTGTCACTGCATTCATTTACTTTTCTCACTGCGTCCGTCCACTTTTTTCACTGTTGCCCGGAAAGGTCGGCACTGCGCATGCGTCACGTCATCGACCAAAAATCGGTCACTTTTTACACCAAAAACAGGTGGAAAAACTGGCACTTTTTCGCAAATTATAGAAAAAATATTTTATTTGGCTCAATTATGAAATATTATATTTTTCATTGAGACTTAATCTTCTTTAATTGAAAATTAAACTACTTTAGTGAAAGATTAAATTCTGTGCTAAAAATACACTTTTGTTGCGGTTGAAGATTCATAATTTTAGTTGAAAATTTAACTATTTGGTGCAACTTCAATCATTTAGTTGAAAATCCAACTATCTCGGTGCACATTCAATTATTTTTTTGAAAAATCGACTATTTTGTCAAAAAGTAAAGCAAGTGTTTTTGGATAAAGTTTAAGATTTTTGTTAAAAAATTGGACCATATGGTTGAAAATTCATCTTTGGAGGTTTAAAATTCAACTATTTGTTCAGAAATTAAACTACATTTTTTTTAATTCATCCCTAAATTGCACTATTTTTTCGAAAATTCAATTATTTTAAAAAAAATTCAACTATTTCATTGAAAGGTCACGTTAGTCTTATGATCTTTACCGGCGATAAATAATGTTTTTTTAGTCACGTACAGAAATTACAATTTCATGTACTGTCTTAGCGAAACTTTCAGTACAAAAAATATTTTCTTAAAATTAGCATCTAACATTTATCTCTTTTTTAAATCGAACACCACGGTAATCTCAATTTCTCATAAATTTGATGCTCGCTACCTCCGGGAAATTTCTTAATAATCTTGAAAAAATTAGAAAAGCGATTCTTTTATTCAAGGCGATTCATTAATACACAATTATTTATGAATAATAAAAATTTTCTATAAAAAATATGAAAACGTACGACCGCAAGACAGCACATTAGTTTTTTAATATTTTTTTTATAAAAAATTATAAATTCATAGCAAGAATCATAATTTGGTACCTAATCAAACCAAAAAAAATTTAAAAAATCAGGAACTAATCGTAATAAAAGTTTTCAGGAACATATTATTGTATGAAAAATAAGAGTATGGAAAATAAGAGCAATAGGACACGGAAAAGTATAATTAATTTGATGTGAATTAATAAACATTTTGGTTATGTACGTCAAAAACAGATGTTTGACAAAATACATTCTTTACTTAATTATTTGATTTGAATAATTATTTACTATGTATCTTTGTATTTGATTGATTAATTTTCACTTAATTTACTTTATTTTTCCTTATTTCCGTAATTTCAATATTATAATAGTTATGCAAATTCTGATTTATATCTGAAGGTCTTAATCATCTCCCACAACTTTTTATTTGCTGATCATTAGGAGATAATATTCATATTAAATAGACACCTGTTCTCAATAAACGACTCGAAATCTTGCATATTGATAACAGAATATTCGTTTTGTCAACTGTTTGACTCCGAAAAATGTATCGGGTGGCGAAATTATAATTGAGTAGTAAAATGTGACTGAATCAAATATTAATACTGACGGAAGTAGTAAAAAAAATTTCTTAGTACCGATTTGTATACACATAATTTTAATCTAAACTCAATGTGCGTTCTAATTTTTTTTCTGTTGAGTTGTTCAGCGGAAAAAATGATTAAAAATTGAAGGCGGGAAAACACTTATTCAAGTTGTTGTCACGTGGGTGTCGCGTGACTCAGAGGTTCTCATAATTATCAATGTGACGATGTGGCTTTGATGGAAACCAGCCCCGTGACACTCTGAAATGAAAGTGACGGAAATGTTAAGTACGGCCGAGGGTGGCGCTGGCTGTACTTTTAGGCCGAAAATTATTCAAATGCATGGGGAAAGTGTCAAAAATGTGAAATGTTGTGCTTTTTATATTATAAAAGCGGACTTTTTAAATTTTTTTTTGCTTTAGAATTAGGTTTTAAGGCTTTAAGAGTGAAATTTTAATAATTTTTTGTTTTTGGTGTGCGAGAATAATGGAGAGAATTTTGCCGAAAATTTCGCTGAACAGTTTGCCTTGCGAATTTTAAAGATTTCAAGATAATAAAAAAGTTTTCTTATAATTCCTGGTAAAATTTAAATAATGTTTTATTTGATTTATGAGAATATTTAAAAATGATTCTCTAAAATTTCGAAAAATAATATAGAAGATTTTAAAACAAAATTTTTTAATTCTGCACGATTACAACATCTTACAAAAAAATCGTGTTAGTTCAAGAAATATTAAGAAGTTTCGCGAAGATTTCATAAAATTTCAAACAAAATGTCGATTTCATAAAATTTAAAAAAAATCGATTTTTAAAGATTTCCAAGAAGAAATTTAGAATCTTTTTAAGAATGAAAGGTTTCAATTGAAAACTTTTCTTCATTCTCTTAAGAGAATGAAAAACTTTTCCAAATTTAATTGAACAAGATTTCAAAACATTTCGAAAGATTTCCAAAATTGTCAGAAGAGTTTGTGGAAGATTTTAAGGTAATTTTTTCATTTTGCAGAATTTACCAGTTTTTTTAGGAACAATGCTACTTATTTTAAAAAATATTGAAAACTTTTTGAACAAATTTTAAAAATAATTTAAACCTTGGAACGAGACTTCAGAAATTTAAAACAAAATGTAGATTTTTGAAGATTTCGAAAAAATATATAAAATTATTGCTAGATTTAAAAAAAATTATTTTTGAAAAGATTTAAAAAATAATTTCAAACATGAAGCAATTTCAAGAAAATTAAGAAAAAATGAAGAATTTTGGAAATTAAAAAAAAAATGTTTTTTAAACTTTTGAAGGGTTCCAAGACAATAAAAAAATCTT
>CAKNWT010078858.1:0-15153 GCA_932066315.1 Andricus coriarius | reverse complement strand
ACGATACTTCAGTACGCCTGAGTAAGACTCGCGAGCGTATTGCACAGCTTCAGTTTACAATTGAAACAGCGAGACGGCATGCATCAAATATTCAGTGCGTGATTAGCTACATAACATCAAATAAAAAATTCACTCCAAAAGTTAGGGTACTTGCTCGAAACTTCGGGAAAGCAAACCACACACGCTGAACAAATTTAAACTTTTGACCATCAAGCAGCACTGGACGCAAAAAATAAGATCTCTTTCAACAGCGAAACAGCGCCTTGAACGGCGAGAAAAATGGATTCAGGAAAATTCCACCTTTTCTACTCATCCTTCCCGGCTGTTCAATAACACGTCATGTGCCGTTAAAAATCCGCCTAGTCGAGAAGACATTCAAGTCTTCTTGGAGAAAGTGTATGGAGATACTTGTCAGCTAAATGAAGACGCTTCAGATATATCACTCTTTCGTAACTTTTGCGAAAGACAAAGGTTGCAGGCTCCAGAGGAAGAGTGTCCGCTAATTACTGCTGAAGAAGTGAAGAAAATTATCGCTAGAACGAAGAACTTTTCAGCGCCAGGGCCAGATAAAATCAACAACTTTTGGTGGAAGAAGTTCACTTCTACGCACCAATATCTAGCTCGTATATTTACTACTTTGTTAAATGAAGAACAACCCATTCCGCAGTGGCTAGTGCAAGGACGCACAGTATTGATCCTAAAGACCGGAGATTTGTCAAGTCCACAGAACTACAGGCTCATAACTTGTTTAAACACCAGCTACAAGGTATTCACTGGCATCCTCAAAGAGCGGATATTAATATCTATAGAGCCGGTATGGAGTGCAATAATTGAACAACGTTGATGCAAGAGAGGGCTGGCTGGTTGCAGGGAGAACCTGTTAATAGACAGGTGTATTACCCAAGACTCGATCATGTATCGACGCAATCTGTCCATAGCTTGGAGTGACTAACGTTAGGCATTCGATAACACAAACCATGCGCTACTTATTCAGCTCCTTGAGAGCCTGGAGGTGCATTCAAGAATAGTGAGATGCATATAAGAGCTTATGCTCTTGTAACGGACAAGATCTGCCATAACATCTGACAAAATACAAGTGACTATCAGCTATATCAAACATAACAGAGCGGTCTTCCAAGGAGACTCTCTAAGTCCGATACTTTTCTGCATCTCCCTCTTGCCTCTATCTATTGTCCTCCGAGGCAAAAGAGTAGAAGGGTTAGAGATGGGTAGGAAAGAAAAGACGGTAAAATAAAGCAGATGGAAGAGGAGGTTAGGGGGTGGAAGGAAAGGACTGAGGAAAGGCTTGAAAAGGTGGAGGGCAGGGTGGAAATGAAAGTAGTTGAAGGGGGTGAGGGGGACGAGATTAAAGGTATTTGGGAGAAGGTAGGGATTATGATAGAAGAGAAAGTGGGAGAGCGTAGGAATGCAAAGGAGGAGAGGGCGGATAGGCAAAGGATAAGGGCAATGGAGATGAGAATGGAGAGAAGAGAGAAGGAGGACAGGATAAACAAAATTGTGATAAGAGGATTGAAGTTAAAGAGCGGGGAAGAAAGGGGGGCGTGGAAGCGCTGCTACAGAGCATAGGGAGGGTTAAAGGGATGGTAGGGAAAGTTAAGTTGGAGGGGAGGAAGGAGAAGGAAGTGGCGGTTGTGGAGTTGAAGAGCTGGGAAGAAAAGTCGGGGGTAATGCGAAATAAGAATAAGATAAAGGATAGGGGAGTTTTCATCGATCACGATTTGACGATAAAGGAAAGGGATGTGCAGAGAACGCTGTACGACAGGGCTAGGAGAGAGAGGAGTGAAGGGAGATCGGCGAAGGTAGGACATCAAAGAATAAGAATAGACGAGAAAATGTGGGTGTGGGACGAGGAGAAAGAGGTATTGAAGGAAGTGCAGGGGAATTTATTTCGTAGGAAGTAGGGGGATGGAGGTGATGCAGGGTAGAGGAGTAGTGAAGGTGCTATACTGGAACGTAGCAGGGATAGAGAAGAAGGATGAGGAGTTCTGGCGGTATATACAAGAGTTTGATGTTGTGGGACTGGTAGAGACGTGGGTAGAAAGAAAGGAATGGGATAGAATAGAGCCAAAGCTGCCAAGGGGGTATAGGTGGATACTCCAGGAGGCGGTCAGAGTCAAGAAGAAAGGAAGAGCAAGTGGGGGAATTATAACGGGCGTTAGAGAAGGATTAGATGAAGTAGTTCATGGAGAGGAAGAGGTGGAGGGAGTGCAAATGAGAAAAGTAAAGATAGGAGAAATAACGTGTAAGTTTGTGACAGTGTACAATAAGGATGGAATGGAAAGAATTAAAGGAAAGGCGGAAGACTTGCTAGGTGAAAGAGAGGAGGGTTTTGTGGTACTGGGTGGGGACTTGATTGCGAGGATGGGGAGGGAAGGGGGCCTTTACAGGGAAGGGGAGAGCTTCGAAAATAAATCGAAGGATTAGATAATAAATAAGGAGGGTGAGATTCTAAGGGACTGGATGGAGGACAGAGGCTGGGCGGTGGCAAATGGTATGGCAACTGGGGACGAAGAGGGAGAATACACATATGTAAGAAAGGTGGGGGTATCGGTAATAGACTATGTAGTCATGAATGTGAAAGGGTGGGAGGAGATGGAAAGATTCCCAGTAGAAGGCAGAGTGAAATCAGACCATCAGCCATTAGGGTTATGGGTAAGGGGCGAGAGCGGCGGAAGGCAAGGGGGTGAAGAAGGGTCGATGGGGGAGAGGGTGAGCTGGTCGAGGGAGGCGATAGATAGGTATAAGGAGCAGTTAGGAAAGTTAAGCTTCGAAGGAGAGTCGGTGGAAGAGATATGGGAGGATTCAAAAGAGAAAGTGGAAAGTTGCGTACAAAAGAAGGTATTCAAAAAGAAGAAGAAGGGAATGGTGAAGGCGTCGTGGGATGGGGAATGTAAAAAGATAAAAGGGAAGGTGAAGAGGAGGTACAAGAAGTGGAAAGAGGGCACAGCGAAAAGGGAGGAGTACGTAGAAATGAGGAAGGAGTTTAGATTGATGTGTAAGAAGAAAGAACAGGAAAAGGAGAAAGATCTGGAAGAGGATTTAGGAAATGTTAAGACAGAGGGGGACGTCTGGAAGATAATAAATAGGTTTAGAAAGCGTAGAGTAGGGACAAGCGAGAAGATAGGGAGTGAGGAGTGGAGGGAATTTTTTAAAGAATCATTTAAGGGCTCAGATTCAAGGAAGAGGGACGGTGGGAGTAAAAGAACGCGGGAGGCAGAGATGGAAGATTTGGGTGATGAGGAGATAAAGAAACAGATAGGGAATTTAAAAAGGTTAGAAGCAGCAGGGCTGGATGGGTAGAGAACGAATCATGGCTGTTTAGTACACAAGAGGTTAGGGAGAGGCTGAAGGCGGTGGTGAAGAAAGTATGGAGGGGGGAGGGATTTACAGGAGGATGGAGAGAAGGGTTAATAGTCCCACTGTATAAGAAAGGAGATAGAAATAGACAGGAAAATTATAGAGGGATTACGCTAATGAATACGGCGTATGAAGTATACGCGATGGTGGTGGTGGAGAGGCTGCGGATGGATATCGAGGGGAAAGGAATATTGCCGGAGACGAAGACGGGCTTTAGGGCCGGCAGAAGTACTATCGATAATATCTACGTTCTGCAGCACGTGGTGAATAGAGAATTAGCGAAGAAGGGGTCGAGAGTGTACGCGTTTTTCGTAGATCTCAAAGGCGCGTTTCCTTTGGTGGATAGGGGAAGGCTGTGGGAGGCGATGGAGGATAGGGGAGTGGAGAGGGGATTGATCGAGAGGGTAAGGGAGATATATGAAGAGACCAAAGATAAGGTAATGGGAGGGGATTTCTGAGGGATTCTGGATGGATAGAGGGTTAAGACAAGGATTTCCTCTTAGCCCAATGCTTTTTGCGATTTTACTTGAGGATATGGAAAGTAAGCTGGAGGCCGGGGTGGTAGGAAGAGTCAGGATAGGAGGGGTTAGAATTTGGTCACTAGCGTATGCGGATGACATAGTGTTGCTGGCAAAAAGCGAGGAGGCCTTAAAGGAGATGATGAAGAGGTTGAGAAGATACCTGGATAAGAACAGGTTAGAGCTGAATGCAGAAAAGTCTAAGGTTATGGTGTTTAGGAAAGGAGGTGGGAGGGATAAGGGAGGGGAGTGAAGGTGGAAGGGAGAGGCGGTGCAGGAGGTGAACAAGTTTGTGTACCTGGGATTCGTATTTCGGAGGAATGGGGGAGTGGATTATCACATAAAGAGAGAGTGAGGAGGGCAAATGTGGTGATGAGGCAGGTCTGGGGGTTGGGAAAGAAGTTATTCGCAGATAATTTTGAAAGGAGAATGAAATTGTTTGACTCGCTAGTGATGAGTGTGCTACGGTATGGTGTAGAGGTATGGGGGTGGAAGGAAAGTTAAGATGTGTATAGGGCATAGGAGATGTATGTAAAGTGGACATTAAGGTTGGCAAGGAACACGCCTAATCATATTGTCAGGAGGGAGACGGGGCGAACGAGTATAGGTATTATAGCTGGGAGTCGGGCGTGTAAACATTAGGAGAAATTTTTGTAAGAGATGGGAAGTAGGCTGATTAGAGAGTCTTGGTGGGAGAAGGAGAACAGAAGAGGGGGTGGGAGGATGGAGGCTGAAAGGGAAAGGTATTTTAGAGCGAATGGACTACAGATGGATGAAGTGAGAAGGATGCATGAGGAAGGAAGAAAGGTATATGAGGTGGTTAAGAAAAACGGCATGAAGAGGGAGAAGACAGCAGGGGAAGAGAGGTTAAGAGAGTCAAGGTTTAACGGTAACTATGTGTGGATTATGCCAAGGGCGAGAGCGCAATATTTGTGTGAGAAAGGAGAGAAAGGAAGTCAGGAGCTTATAGCGAGGATGAAATGTGGGTGCATGTAGATTTTAAAAGGTTATGGCTCTCTTGGGAGAAGAGGATGTGTCTACTGTGTGGGAAGGGGTATGCAAAAGTGGAGCACTGGTCGGAGGAGTGCGTAGAGGTAGAGAGGAGTGGAATGAGTATGGAGGTATTAATGCATGAAAGGGGTGACAAAAGGACAGTAGCATGGGTGAAAGGAGTGTTGGGTAGGGCGGAGAAGAAGAGAAGGAAGGAGGATCAGGAATGGAGAAGGAAAGATTGTAAATAAGAGAGGAAGTAGATATAAGTAGGATGTAAATATTGTAAATAGTAAATAACCATTAGGTAACAGACGCGGAAGCGAGAGAGTAGGGACATGCGAGCGAGGCGAGGAAGGCAAGGCGATAAGAGCGTGCGATCCTAGTTATAAGGTATGGATGTATGTTAGCTTTAAGACTTAGATTAAGGAAAATTATGCAAAAAAGGAAAGTGTAAGCAAGTCAATTTTTTAAGGCCATCAGGCTGACGAATAAACGTTTACACTACCACTACATTCATGGGCAAACTCATATATGTATTAAACTCAAGGATTACATGTTCCCAATGTGTAATTTCGAGGGTAGGATTTGATATGTTAAATAAGTAACCAAAAAGGAGTTTTCTAAATTGAAATTGTGAAGGTGAATTTCTAATTCTTATAGGTAGTTTGTTCCAAAGGCGAGCACCACGAATCACAAAAGACCTTTGCATTTTACACGTGCGGTGTGGTTGAATTTTTAGTACTGTTTTCATTTCACGAAGTTTGGAATGTGTTGTATGATCTTTGCCAATAAAATGGAAGAGATTAAGAAGATAGCGTGGAGCTTCATTACTGAATAGGCTATTAAGCAGGTTACCCATGAAAAATTGTCTTCTTTTAGCAATGTTAAGAAGTCCTGCTCTTGCTCTATACAGGGTAATATGTTCGCTTTTTGGGATGTTATAGATGAACTGAATGCAAGCATTAAGCGTACGATCAAGCTTCGCATTCAGCACATCAGTAACATCATCATATACAATACAGCCGTAGTCAAAGAAAGGAAGGATGAGGCTTTTAATTAGAAGGATGCGCGTTGAAATAGGAAGTGATTCTTTATTCCTGTTGAGCTGTTGGAGGACTCTAAAGGTTTTCCTCGAGATATCCGCAACTTGTTCATTCCAAGTAAGAGAGCGATTAAGGATAAAGCCTAAATCTTTCACAGAATACACAAAAGGTATAACGACGCCCATCGATCAAGAGAGGAGGCAAGGTTGCAATTGTTGCAAGTGAAGGAGAGGAAGAAGGTCCTATGATTATAGCCTTAGTTTTAGCAGGGTTAAGAGCGAGACCGTTCGTCAAGGCGCACCGCACCAACAAATCAATCGCCTCCTGTACCTTTTGAAGTAAGCTCTTAAGAGTGGCAATAGGCCCAGAAAGGTAAAGCTTAAAGTCGTCAGCATATTTGTGATAGTTGCAATGACGAAGTTCACTACCAAGTTCAGAGGTATAAATATTAAATAAAGTGGGCGCAAGCGTGGATCCCTGCGGGACACCACTCTTGACCTTCCCACAATCAGAACGCTCGCCATTGCTGATTTGTACTCTTTCAGAACGATTACTGAAATAAGATTCAAACCATTTAACAGATATATTTGAGAGGTGAAGTGATTTGAGCCTAGTCAATAGTAAATTATGGTTAACTGTATCAAACGCCTTAGAAAAGTCAAAAAGGACAACAACAGTTATTTCCCTTCTATCAATTGCGAGTTTAAGGTCAGAAGTTACTTAAAGTGTAGCTGTAAAAGTACTATGCCTGGCACGAAACCCAGATTGCATTGGGCCAATTAAATTGTTAGTTTCAATATGTGCAGTAAGTTGCTGATGGACAATGCGTTCGAAAGGTTTAGACAAGGCACAGAGGATACGGTCAGATATTTTAGGAATAGGTCAAATAATCGCCTCTTTCCAGGTATCAGGGAAGATTCCCACCTGTAGAGATGCGTTATAGATATGCAAGAGAATAGGATAAATCACTGGTAATGCTAAGCGAATCATTTTAATTGAGATACCATCAGAACCTGGAGCATTTGATTTTAACTCTACGAGTTTTTTAATTAGGGTTCCCTGCGATATGTCCGAAAAGAATAATTTAGTATCATCAAAGGTTGAGGGAATTGCGGACGAGAAAGGAGTGCTGTTTGCAAGGAGTGTGGATTTTGTGGGGAAGGCTGTTAAAAGATCTGCGGGGGGGAAATTGTTATCAGAAGCCAAGTGTTTTGGAGGAATAAGTCCAAGTCGTCTCGAAAGAAACCAGATGTTTTCATTTTTATTACTGATTTTAATAGCATTGTAATTATATTGGTTATATGAATCCCTGATTTTGGTTTGAACTAAGTTTCTCAATTTACGAAGCTCGGCTTGAATAATACTATTTTTTTTCTTATAGTCAATCTACGTTTTTTCTCTCGTTCCTTCATCAAGTCTTTGATATAAGATGTAATCCAAGGAGTGGATTTCTTTTTTGCTTTAAGGGTATGAAGAGGCGCAAATTTGTCGAAAGATAAAGATAAAAAATTTGTTAGACAAATCACCTTTCTATTTGTATCCTTTTCAATGAAAATCCTTTCCAATCATAAGTAGAGAGATGCTCAAGAAATCCGGCTTCATTTATATTTGTGAGATTGCGTATAGACAGAGGAGATATACTAGAGGAGGGATCAAAGGAGAACTGATATTGAATGCTGATAAGGTCGTGGTTTTAGAGGAATGAGATTGAGTGTCGAGTGGAAGAAATTACCTTGTCTAGATCATCAACAATCATCAAGTCAATCCATGTACATGAATGATCGGTGTGGTGCGTGGTACTATGGGGAACTATAGACAATCCGGCGGAGAACACTACTGATATTAAATAGTTAGTTAAATTGTTAGTGGCATTAAGTTTTGTGTTTAAGTCACCAGTAAGTATAATGTTATGATAATTAGGTATAAGGTCAAAAATTTTAGTCTCAAGTTCCCTACAGTAGGAAGCATTGGGAGGTTTGTAAATCACACCCACCAACATGCTGTCATGAGAAGAAGATACCTTGATAAAAATGGATTCAGCAATAGGATAATTGGCACAAGGACTCTTTCCCACCTGTACACCCGTTAAGCTGTCATGAATGTAGAGACAGACCCCGCCCCCTCTTCTCTCATCTCTATCTCTACGGAAAAGTGTGTAATGATCAAGTGCTCCGAGGCTAGATGGAGTGTTAGGCGTAAGCCAGGTCTCAGACACGGCTATGATATGATAGGAACAGGACGTAAAATTGTGTTTAAATTCGTGGTAATGGGCAGGTAAAGATTAAGCGTTAAAGTGACAGATATTTAAGGTTTCCATTTCGACGGTGATAAATAAAGATCAAGTATAGTTAAATATAGAAGTGTCTGAATGAAATTAACCAACAAAATCCAGTTAGCATGATTACAATTGGAAACAGGGAATAAGGCACATAAAAAGGTAAAAATTGAAAAAGCAATAAGCATTATAATATTAACATGATAAATATTTAAGATATCCATTACAAATGTAAGATGGTTAGTTTTAAGTTTCAAGTTACCTGAGAGAAGGGTAGCACATAGGAAGAGATAATAGAAATAGAAATAACATGATCAGTAACCAACAGAGCCCAAATTAGGTAATTACGAATAGGATAAAGTAGAATCCAATAGTTGCTTGAGTGACAGTGTAGATATAAATCTAGGAGAATTTTCAATGGTACTGATGCAATATAGTCATGATTACTTTGACTTAAAATATGCTTTAGAACATAATAAATACAAATATCACAGTTATAATAATAATAACTGAGAAACCTTCGAGTTATTAAATACAAATTTACAATTGAAAAAATTATTATGTAAGCTTGATGACTTGGAAATTGGTATAATTGACTAGTTATATTATATTTACCGACATATATACTTAATATGACACTAGAAAGCAGTCTTTGCTATCTAAGTCCCTCGACTGTCTGCAGACTAGCAAGGTAAATTCGCGGAGATCCATCCTCTCTGCGACAAAAAATTTTTCCGCCCGCAGTCAAAAGGTATTTGATTAATTTGTCTCTTCTGAGACCCAGGGTAATGGCGTAAATTTTCCTGTTCAGAGGTGACAGGGCCTTACGTAGATAAACAGAATATTTATCTTTGCTCGGCCATCCGAGGCTTTCAGCAGAAAAATCTCTGAAAACCTTGCGCCTCTCAACGAATTTATCTCGAACTTGTTGACTGCCAAGTTTCGCGACAATGATCGGGGGTTAGATGATTTTGTGAGTGCAGGAGCCTTTATTATTCTGTAAATTTTGACCACATCTTCTTTCACAAAGGGAACGTTAAGAGCCCTAGCTATCGAGTCCATGGTCGTCAAAAGGTCTTCATTGGGTTTCATGGGGAAATTGTGAATTTCGAAAGCCGTTTAAAGGGCCGCCTGCTCGCTTAAGTTCAGCGCATGCTCAAGTGTAGCCACTTGTACTTTCAGATCATTGGCATCCTTTTTAATTTTAGTAATGTCTTCTTTTCCCTTTTCTGTGTCAGCTTCAAGTGCATGAATTCGATTCGAGTTCTTAGCAATATTTGCTTTGATCGTTTCAATGGAGGTCAGGGGATTTTCATTAAAAGCTTGCTGCTTATTTTCGAATTCTGTGATCCTTGAGAGAATCTTGTAAGACTGCGCAAGCGCTTCCTTCTGTTCCTCCAAGACAGCATTTCGGATCATAGCAGCGAGATCAGGCTGGGTGGGGGTACCCGTTGCGGCTGAGGGGACAGGAGCGTGAGGGGAAGACATACCGTCAGCGTGGCGAATATTAATTACAGGTTTCCCAGACGAACTACCATCTACTGCCGTAGAGATGTCGCTGATGCTTTCCTCTTTGCATTTTATGCAGAAGAAATCTGCCTGACCCTTTTTGAGCTTAACAAAGTTTTTTTTTTGAGATGTTAAAATTCGCACATGCCAGATGAGTTAACACACCACACTTTACACATACAAGCACCTCAGGTCCTCCTCTGGAAATGACTTCCTTGCACTCTGGACACGCACCCATTGGTCTAAATGATCACTCACAGATATTAAATAGTTCGAAAACAGCAAAAAATCAGCAATTTCGAAAAAAAACTTGCTCGCACGCGCCAGGAACACAAAAAGTTATTTAAAAAAAAGAGCAAGAAAAACACGCGAAATTTCAAAACTCCGAAGAGCAGCAAATCGACACGTCCACTCAGACCACCGTTGCCAAATACGTATCTTGGAATACCGCACACGGAAACCCAAGATGTGCGTGCGTTAAAAACGGCCCTTGTAAAAAGGTATCGCCAAATTTTCAGAAAAATGTGGGCTTCCGAATTATCTGGAAAGAATAAGATCCAGGCGACCAATATGCTGGCCGTTCCTATACTGCTCTACACATTTGGCGCAGTAGAATGGAACGTCGATGAGTTGAAGCAACTTGACCGAAGCACACGCAAGATGATGACAGTCCATCGAAGTCATCATCCTAGATCTTCCGTACCTCGAATATACCTACCTCGAGATAAAGGGGGTAGAGGCTTGCTAAGCTTGGAGTGTCTTCATCGAACACACTTCGCGTTCAACGGACACTTCGCGTTCAACGCTGGTCGCGTTCGGTCGTTCTTCGCGCCTCTCTGAAACTTTCTATTATTGTATGAGTTATACAGTTTTTTACTATTTGGAAATTTACATTTCGTGAAAGTGTCTTTTGATTGTTTTATAGTGCATTGAAACTTTGTTGCATATTATTTAATTGGTGCTTATTTTCGTACTTTTGTATATACGTAACGCTTACGGTAGTCTTACCTGTTTGACTATGGGTGTGTGTTCGGAGTGTCAAACAGTGATAACCAGAGGTGGATCTGAAGTTCGTTCCTGTGTGAAGTGCGGCATTTTAATCCACTTGAACTGTGCTAATTTTGAAATTACCAAGAAATCATTTGAAAGGATTAAAAAAGGCCAAGATGATTTTATTTGCAAGGCATGTGCATTGCTGCTCTCTGGCGCCACCTCTGCGGCTGTCGCTGTTGCTCAGGATGTCGGTAATACAGGTGTTGTTCCTTCCACCTCTACCTTGGCATCTAACTCGGAAATTGCGGCAATCCTACCCCCTGATCTTGCCGAATACTTGCCTCAAGTGGTCTCCGACGGACAAAAGGAAGCGCTTGCGCAGTTACGCGAGATCCTGACAAGACTTACCGAATTTGAAATTTGACAGCAAGAATTTAATGAAAACTTAAATTCCACACTCACACAAATCAATTCGGAAGTCAGTCTGAATAGCGAACGAATTAACACACTTGAAGCTGGTTCCGTACTGCAAATGGCGGAAATTGATGAAATCAAGAAAGAGTCTCAAGTATTGAAAGCCAAAGTGGTTACATTGGAGCACGCGCTAAATGTCAATGAACAAGCGGCGCTGCATACTACCCTGGAAATTCATGGTCTCCCCATGAAGCCTAATGAGGACCTTGCTGCCACTTTGGACTCTATCGCCAGAGCTCTCGACGTTACTCTTCAAAAGGATGACGTTGTCAAGCTCTCTACTAATTCTTCCCCCCTCCCCCGATCATCGTAGCCAGGTTCCGCAGACAAGAAATACGGGATAAATTATTGAGAGATGTAAGGTAAAGAGAGACTTGTCTACCTCAAGCATTGGATGGGCAGACAACGAGAAACGTTTTATCTACCTTCGTGAGGCACTCATTCCACTCTACAGAAAAATCTATTCTATTGCTCTTGGCCTTCGCAGAGAGGGAAAGATCATGTATCTTTAGATTTCCGGCGAGCGGTCTGATTGCGTGGAGGTCAGGAGTGGTGTTCCTCAGGGTTCTTCTCTTGCGCCCACTCTATTTAATATCTATACCTCTGAACTTGGTAGAGAACTTACTTATTGTTATTACAGGAGGATATTGATATGGTGGTGCAGTGGTCCTTAACATGTGGCCTTACTCTTAATCCTGCTAAAATTAAGGCTATAATCATAGGCCCTTCTTCCTCTCCATCACTCAAAACAATTGCCACTTTACCTCCGTTATTGATTGAGGGGCGTATCATCCCGTTTGTGGACTCTGCAAAAGATTTAGGATTGATTCTTAATCGATCTCTCACTTGAAAGGAACAAGTTTCAGATATTTCGAGGAAAACATTTCGAGTCCTCCAACAGCTCAACAGAAATAAAGAATCACTTCCCACTCCTACTCGTATCCTCCTAGTTAAAAGCCTCATTCTTCCTTTCTTTGACTACGGCTGTGTTGCATATGATGATGTTACTGATGAGCTGAATTTCAGACTTGAGCGTGCGCTTAATGCTTGCGTTCGGTTCATTTATAACATCCCTAAAAGTGAACATATTACTCCATACAAAGAAAGAGCAGGACTTCTTAACGTCGCCAAGAGAAGGCAATTTCATATGGGTAACTTGCTTTATAGTCTATTTACTAATGAAGCTCCGCGTTATCTGTTTAATCTCTTTTATTTTATTGACAAAGATCAACCGACACATTCCAAACTCCGTGAAAGAAAAAAAGTACTAAAAATTTTACCACACCGCACGTCTAAAATGCAAAGATCTTTTATGATTCGCGGTGCCCTTCTTTGGAATAAACTACCTTCTACAATTATAAATGCACCGTCACAATATCACTTTAGAAAACTTCTTTTTGCCTACTTACTTAACACTTCAAATTCTACTTTCGAAGTCACTCATTGGTAATATGTAAGCCCATCTGCGATAGTGATATATATATATATATATATATATAATCCTGTGCGTGTATCTACTTTCTGTGAATTATGTATACTTACTTACGTTTATGTATATTACTGTTGTTAAATAACAACTCTTACTTTTATTTCTACATTAATTATACGACCGATCGCTACCATATTCTATTATGTTAATATGTATCACCTGTTCCTTACAGGGCTGTCTAGCCCTAGGAACTTTTCACAAATAAATACAAATACAAATACAAGAACGGTTCTGGCTACAGCCTGCTCGGTTCTAAATAAAAGCAGATTTTCTTATGCCACTCGTACATCAACATGAAGCCAACAATGTTGCGGCGTTTCTATACCGTGCCGCAGATAGGGCCGCAGAGAAGCTTGGACTCCCATTTGATTCCAGCGACACTACACATGGCTTAGCATGACTAGCACCTTGGGTGCTAAGAAGTGGTGTACAGAAAGCAGAACATAAGCTTCTACTAACAGAACATGTTGACAAGCCCCTTCATGGTCAATTCTACGGCAACATACGTAGAGAAGAGCTTTCGATGGATCTGTCCAACATGTTTCTCAAGTCTGCTTGATTGAGATCGGAGACTGAAGGATTTCTTTTTGCCTGTCAAGACGGCGTTATAGACACCTAAGTTTACCGCGATCGCATAATGAATATAGCTGTAGGCGATACTAACTGCAGAGCGTGTTTGCAAGAGCCAGAAACACTTGGGCATGTTCTCAGTGGATGCTCAAAGTATGCACGTTACGGGTACATCGAGAGACACAATGCGGCTATAAAAGTATATTAACATCTTAGACACTTCTATGGTGTTGATCTATTGCCCGTATTGCCATACGCCCAGGGAGAACTCGAGTCCGTTGTGGAGAATGATCAGTGTAAGATCTACTGGAATTTCTCATTCTCCACCACTCAATGTATCAGTGCTACGAAGCCTGATATTGTGCTCCAAGATCTGAAGACCAAGATCATTTACGTGATTGAATTCTCGGCACCAGCCGACGGTAATATCACGGCAAAGGAGGAAGAAAAACGGGCGAAATATGAAGCACTTCTTTTCGAGCTGAGCAGGCTGTACTAAGGCTACGAATTCCATCTTGTAGTTCTCATAATCAAGAAGATTACGACTTGGTCCGTCAACACTGTTCCTCATAACATTCCATAAAGATTGGTAGCTCTAAAAAAGTATCCAGAGGTGAAAGCTTCATCTCCAACTGTCCCGTCTGCCGCGTAAGGTTATCCGCGGCTAGAGACCTGACTCCAAGGAACAGTGTTGAACGATGTTCTCTCGCGTAAATTTCCCGCCCTTGCTTACCTTCTAGGACAGAAGGAGCAGAAGTGGATGACGTAAACGTTCCAGTTGCGTCGGGATTGCTTGCTTTAAGGAACCATGATCGTAGCTTCCGGAGCCTACAACTTCTCTATAATAGTAATATCAAATGTGGAGAGTGTCTCAGGTACTTTTACGGAGAAGAATGTTTTAGAACGCATGATACGCTGATAAATTCTCAAAAAACAAAAAAAGGTACTAATCATGTATGTGGTTTTTCAGAATGTAGTACATGTAAGAAACTCTGCCCTAATATTCACTTTTGTTTCATGGCACCTCTTGAACTGAAGAAAACTAAAGGGAATGTATCGAAGAAAAAAAAGTAGCTTACATTTTTTACGATTTCGAAACACAGCAGTGTGAAAAAGTCGTAGGAGATGAATCAACTATCATTCATAAACCTAATTTGTGTGTTGCACAGCAGGTATGCGATGAATGTATGGATGATCCGGATCCAAATGTAAGGTGCAAATGGTGTGGTGTGTGACAGTACATCTTCGATATAGACCCTGTAGCTCAGTTTACAGAGTTTGCTATTTGCGATTTGAAGCTCTTCGATAATACTGTGTGTATAGCACACAATTCAAAGGGGTTCGATGCTCAGTTCATTCTCAGTCATTTGATTAAAAGTCGAGGATCTAATAACCCACCAAAACTTAATTTAAACAGTTCTACACTGTAAAAAATTATTTTTGCGATTTTACAACTCAGTGAATGGGTTCAGAAAAGCCCTAAAGCGCAAAAGGGATTTAAGTGATCATTGTAATTTCACAATGCGAAATATATAACTGCTTTATATTTTGTAATTTTACCATTCACTGGTATATTCCTTAATGCATAGCAAATTTCCCCGTAAGGTGGAAATTTACCATTCAGGTCGGAAATTTACAAGATTGATGGTAAATATTCTTCTGAATGAAATTGGCGCGAGAATTCAAATGCATGAGAGAGAAGCTTTCTGTAATGAACCGTTCTCCAGAAAAACCATCTAAGTCGATTTAGGTTTAGGCACAAAATTACCGAAGAAACTCTTCAAAATGTGTTTTTACACACCAAAAAAGATATTTTTTCTTTTTTAAAAACATTTTACTAACCAAAACATATTTTTTTTGATTTGTAAAAACACATTTTGAAAAATGTCTTCGACAGTTTTGTGTCAAACC
>CAKNWT010078855.1:0-10331 GCA_932066315.1 Andricus coriarius | reverse complement strand
AAAAAACTGACTTTTGAAAAGGCAAATGTTATAGGTGCGCCTCTGAACCTGAGCAGCTCTAGATTTCATAAGATCAATAAAGTAAAACACATCAAAACTAAGGGTAACTATGGATCAAGAAGTCCATATAACTCTTCAAACAAAACAAAAAATGAAATTTGAGCAAGCTATCGACAAAGAACCAGAAAAGTCGGGAAATCAAATAAAAATTATTCGGTATATCCCAAAGGATATATGCGTAAAGTGTAAACCAAACTCTTTTTTGAGTACGTAACCGTAGCCTCGGCGTATGAGCAGAAAAATTGAATCAACTGTGAGCTCAAGGACTCGCACATTAAGACCTAATTTTGACTCGAATTTGGATTATTTCACATTAATTTGCAATTTTAATATTTGAATAAATAGATATTTCATAATTCAATTATTTATAACTGCACATATGCATGCTTCTAGTATGTTAATGTTCAGATAAAAAAATATTTTTGAATTTAAATACTGGACTTGGCTCTGGCTTCTTAATAATGTCGGTATGCAAACGCAGAAATTACAGAACATCGCGTAATCGAGTGAAATGCTTTTAATTAATGAACCTGTGATCGCCCAAATGTGACACGCGAACTCTCATTACTCCAGAGCACGGACATTGTGTAGTGTAGACTGTAGAGAACAAAATCATGTCAACGACCCTGGACGACTTTCTCGATAAGCGGAATGATAATTTATTGTCGCAAAGCTAAGGAAAACGATGATAAATCGTCGCCAGACCAAGAATTATTTACAGACGGCATTATATGGTGTGATGCAACCCGATACCCACGCATATTAAGCATGGTGGTACGCACAAAGGGTGGCCTCGGGCATTTTCCGCTATGCGTTTCACCCTTCAACTGCCACATCCTCGGAAAGTCGAGACAAGATTTCAAATGGAAATAAAAAGTTCGTTTTTGTTGGGCAATGCCTAATTCTTGCAATTTTCAGCCTTTTTCATTATTATAAACTATAAATTCAAATTATTATTATCAATTATTTAAATTTTATACATATAATCTTTATGCTTCCGCTAAATGTAAATATCTAAAACATGTATTTTTTTATTAAAAATGCTGCTTTAAAAACATAGTATGTGGTATTGACACTCAATGCTCGGTAACAAGGGGAACTCCGGGGAAATTCGCCAGACTGTGTAAGATTATAAGCTGCTTATACCGGCAAGGAAATTCAGATTTAAGTCTATCTTCATTTACCCTACAGTCTATTCCAAACTGTCTGTAATTATCTATTTATAGGCTATCGAAAGTACTAAACGAAGTGAAAAAATTCTTAATTAAAAGAAAATTTAAGACATCCCTTATTGTGTCTGCCTTAAAAATAATCCCATTTTATTCACTATACTTCATAAGATAAAATCTTGACGAAATTCCGTGAACCTAACGAAGTAAAAAATTCGCACCTAGTAAGTAGAGAAGTTCGCACGGGAATCGAGGAACATTTGCGAAAGTAAATATTTGCTATAATGCTGTCGTTGGACCTGCATAAACAGACCTTCATTTGCAACGCGGTGGACACCGAAAAAGAATTTAGGGGATTGACAGAATTCTTGACAGGATTTGCTCAAATGTAATATCTTCTGAGACAAAACACAATTATTTTTAATCTTAATCGATTTATGGTCATTGGCACATGCTGAGATGACATGAAAAATTTGCTACGTTGAACTTATATTATAGAAACGTAGACACTGAGGTTCTCTTGCCTTCGGCTTGGCAAAAGACGGAAGACTTTAGGGTCTTGCACACAATGGGCAGTCATTAATGACTTCATTGAGCACCACGTCGATAATGTACACAACAAGATGTCACTTCCACCTTCCTCTTCCTCTGACCTGATTATTGTCGAACGCACTCAAGCTTAATGTCACTTTTAGTACATTCACCTCGACTACAACTAGATAAATTTTTTCCTGCGTTTATAGTTATGAGAAGTTGTAAGTATTAGAGTTTTTATAGTGTATAATTTGTATGCGCTATACCCATAGCATACCGATGTATATTAGAATTACAAACATTTCTAACAGTGTTCGACTGTCAATGTGTCTTAGAATGTAGTAAGTGTGTAATTATAATGTAAAATATTACGCATATATGAGATTAACAATTATTCGTTCACATAATCTAATATAAATTGAGCTGCAATTGAATCCTCAGAAGCACACACATATTCCTATCAGAAATCATCTTGCCTACAAGTACTCATAATTACGGAAAGTAAAAAGACGTATAGTAGGAGATGTCTACGACCTCCAGGAGGTAAATGACCTTTGTTTGAATACCACACCCTTACCCTGTGTGAATTCAATCGATGGTAAACCCCATTGCACACAGTCAGCACGTGTATAGAAGAGCATAACCTTTGTTGTTACCAGGTTTGAGGGAACTGAACAATGATGCAGGAAATATACATGAACATTGAATTGATGTATAAAAATGAAAAAAGTGAAGGAGGGTAAGGGTGGATTAACAGGAAATGAAGTGACAACCAAGTCATGCTTCTTGATCGGACAACCCTTTCAAACTTTTATCACTTTTCCATACTCTCAGTATTGTAATTTATTACCATAAATAAAAATATTAATTATTTACAACTAGAATGTTTAAATGTAGAAAAAGTAACGATTCACCAAGAGAATGTGTACAAGACGTAATACCATTTTAATTGATAATCTGATACAAGAAAATTCCGATAATCGATATGATGTATCAAGGATAGAAAACAATCTCGGCAGCGTAATCTAAAATGCTTAATGCAGTAAAGAACACCTGGCTCAAAGATTGTGGTCTCCATATTATTCCAAACAATGACTCATCGTCTTATAAGTCGTTCAGGTACACCAGATTCAAGATCTAGTTACATTAGATGTACGTGTCGCGATACAGTTCTCGTTACGGTTGGTGGGTGACATTCCCTGCAGGTAATTCATTAAAGGTCTAGGTCCTGTAGGGTCACAAGGACCCTGCTCATTTTCCATCCCCCTCTACATCAATCTTAGGAGGAAAGTAATGTGTCTTTTCATATAGAATAATGGTTTATACCAGAGAAACGTATCAGATGAAAGGAACAAGTGGTCTATAACACAGTAGAGGCACTAACGTTATACATAGTTGCAAGCGTAAATTGAACAAGATAAGTCGAGCCCAAAGCTGTTATGGATAATCGGCAAGAAAATCGCAATTCTCATTCTTTCTTGTCTCTCTGCGGGCCACTTTTCTGGCTTTCTAGGCCAAAGTTCGCGACAACTTTCACCTGAGATGCGAATAATGTCTTTACTGACGCAATGTGGATTATTTATTTTAAAACGAATCACATGCTGAACTGCATTCGACAATACTATTACACATGGAGAAAAATGGATGTTCAATAGAAAATGTTTAAAGTATAATATAGCACATACAGATATCAATATGTAACCTCTACTATCCTTTTGAGATATTATACAGAAAATAAATTCTTGGATACAAGGAAATGCATTTCTTTCATTCCATTTTCTTTGAGCCAAGAAAACTGTTTACTTAATTGCAATGAATATTGTTTAATGGCAACAAACTCAAGTATTGATTTAAAAAAATCATTTCTTTGACCGCCATTTCTTTGAAACAAAGAAATATTTATAAGCCTGAGCATGTGAAATAATTAACTCATCATCAATGCGTGAAACAAATATTTTATTTTGAATAACTAAATATTTTTATTTTTTATTATGATAACTAAAAGCGACATTAATTGAGTTAAAGAGATATTTCTTTCATATACGAGGGTTGGTATTATTATTCCTATAGATCATGTGCTTCTTAACCTTAAGTGTTAATTTGTTTAATCGGAAGATGTGTTTCTTTTGATAAATAAAATGTCCAATAAACATTTCCTTCAAGTAAAGAAATATAGTATGGAAATAACTTCATATATGATTCGTTCTTGAAAATATTTTTGTAAAATTCATTATTTGTACCGAGTAATACAGAACAAATGCCGTCAGGTACGCAGAGCTTATGGTCTCACAATAGAAATTGATTCGCAAGTCTTTAAGTTAACCATCAATTTTCACCATAGTTATAAACTGAAAAGATGTGCTGATTGGTGGTTATCGGTCTTTTTTAGCACTGGCCGTGCTTGCTTCGCCATGAAAATGATAATAGATATATTATCATAAATTTTAATCATTATAATTATATTATTGTTTTAAATAAATGGGCCTTTTACATTTTTTTACTGTATTCAAATTTTGTAAGCAATATAGGTATGTTTTGAGTCAAGTACATTGTTCATTGAATCAATCAATATTTTATCAACTCTGTTACGTGTTTATTCTGAACTAAAATGAATATTTATTTCCGTTAAAAAGTTGGTTTGTTACAAACATGTTTATTTTACCTTAAAATACGCTTATTTAAATGAACGAATCATATATTGGGTCAAAACACATTTTCTTCAGTCCGAGTAATTCTTATTTGTATGTAATGATTATGTTTTTGCACCCACGCCATACTTCTTTAAATCATACGGAACTCGCCAATCATATCAAATACCTATTTATTACATTCAATAACAAATATCTTTCGCTCAACGAATATTTCACAGTGTCAAGTAAATATTTCTATGTATTAAGCATTGCGTTTCTTAGATACAAACAAGAAATTTCTTTAAACTGAAGAAATATTTCTTCGGCCACATTCTGCTCTACCGTTTCATTGATTCAAATACATTTTTTTCAGTGTATGCTTAAATATAGTTTTATGTTAAACTGCAACATCCAAGCTGGAGGAAGCTTATAGTCCATGTAATTGGATGTCATTTCGTGTTGTATGTGAACTTGTGGAAAAATGATGATTTGTTGAAAATTACTAATAATAATGCTGTAAATTGTTAGGAGACAGTAAAATGGTTGATGCAAGTGCTGCTTCTTCTTCAAAAAAATTGTCGACGTAATTGAGCTCTGCATTGCATATCATTAATATCCACAAAAACAAACCTTTAACATCTAGATGATTTTCCTATACTTAAACATTAAATATGTTAATCTGAAACATTTCAATGATATGGGTAAACATCCAGTTATCTCCGTGTATGCACCTTCCGATATATGTGTATATTTAAAGCTCTCAATGGATATTCATTATTGGAAATACTTACATTTTGGTAAATTACACTGAAAAAAAGAATTACTTGAATTCTATTTCTTAGCATCAAGAAAATATTCTTTCACAGTAGTAATTTTTATGTAAACCAGACACATATCTTTTGTTGATCTAAAGACATGAATTCTTTGGCTATATTTTCTTCATTCAAATATATATTTCTTACATTTAAGAAAGGTATTTCCTTGATTCAAAAGGTCCTAGATCCATTAAAATCTGATAAGTCGCCCAAAGAAATATTTATTTGATTCAATGAGTTCGATTCTTTGAATTGATTCGGACTCATTTGAATCAACTAATTTTGCATCCTTAAATCAAGTCTTTAGATTTATTTGAATAAAAGAAATAATGGTTTAATTCAAAATAATATTAATTACATTAAAAATATATTTATTTGTTACAAAGAGTTCATGCATTTATACCAATGAAGCGCATTTATTTATATGAACAAGATGTTGTGTTTACATAAATATTTATTTCTTCAGTTGAAGGAAATATTTCATTTGCTTACTAGAATTAAATTATGTACAACAAATAACAGTTATTCCAACGAAGTAAATATATTTTTAAATCAAATATTTAATCATTTGGCGTAATTTGTTTCGATTTAATACTTCTTTAGATTAAAGAAATATGTTGTTAAATTCAATATCCATGTTTTTGATTTGAAGAAATATTTCTTTGTACTTTATGGTGAGGGTTAAATACGACTTTCCACCTTAGAATTTAGATGTTGGGACGGCGTCGTGGTCATCGCTGTGGACTTTACACCTGACGGGCCTAAGTTCGATTCCTACTGAAGGTGGATTTTTCATCGAATTTTTCTGTTTCAGGTTCATCAAGATTTTCAATTATGTGAATTATTAAAATTAAATTTGTATAATAATAACAATGCTAATTATAATTAAGACTGAAAGAATCCATGTGTTCATTTAGGAAAATATATGTACTACAGCTGTAGTACTAGTATACAACTAGTTAAAGTACGAACTACTTTATTGCACTCGCGCATGGTTTAGGCCAAAGAAATATTTGTTTGTCTTCAATTAATTTTGCTTCCGGAAATATTTTCCTCCGACCAATAGGTCGTATTTTTGAATGAAACGATGTTAATCCCATTAACATTTGTCTGGCTGAAAGAAATTATTTTTCTTCATTCAAAGTGCATATATTTATTTGCCTTAAATACATATTTCTTTGAAAATAATCAGGACTTTCACTTACTTCAGCCAAGTAAAATTCACTTGGTACAAGTAATCCTTTTTTTCAGTGTACGTTCATAGATTGAAAATACCATACCTGAAACAGACAAGAATGTCTGACATTAGTCATAATTCACAAAGTTATAACACAAGATATTACATTGAGTTAAGTTAATTGTACCCTACACAATTTACTAATGGTGACTAAAGCTTAGAAATTATTCTTGAAGTTAGATATACTGAGAATTATTTCATATACCAGCACTATGACGAACTTTGCCAACTTTGCCAACTTTTCCGTGTAAAGCACAGTTATTTTGGAATAATTAGAGAATTTGTAATAAAGTTACCCGAGGCATGTAAACTCTGGCAAATAAGCTTGCACATGGCAACAGCTTAGCGATCTACTTCTGACCATTCTAATTGGCAGGTGCAGCCAACCTGAACATGAATGCACTCTGTAGGTTGGAGTAACCGCTAACCGGTGATTTTGGAGAATAAACAGCCACGCCCATTGACTTAGGTCAGATTAAAATACTAACTATTATGAACAGTCAACTTTTAATAATATCAGTTAAAAGCAGTCAAAAATTAATTCGCGAAAGCTACGAGTACAGAAGACTAGATTTATTAATATAGAAATTTTAAAAATAGAGATTTAAAATATATTCAACTATAAAATCTTTCACAGACTGAGGTTAGTGACTATATATGCTTAATTAAACTATAGCCTAATTAAAAGTCGCATTTAGTTCCAGGGAGGATGGAAATAAAGAATTTTATGGAAGAAGAGGACAAAAAGTTACGAGAAAGTTAAATGCTCGGTCGTCATCATGACCAGCGAACCGAGTTCGAACTGGCTGATTTGAAATTCTGTTAAGTTGAGATAACTGTGAAATCATGTCTAGAAATTAGTGACGCTGATGTTGACTCGACTTCCTTTTCAGCGACACTTTCTTTTTCACGCCAAGAGTTACTGAGTGATAATGGTTAACTCAAACAATAAAACTGATGTAAAGAAAAAGTAATAAAGAGTAATGTCACCACCACTTTTAATTGCCAAAGTGATGATAATTATCCTAGACTAATTGCGAGTCGCACTTTGCATGAAAGTGTAAGTTGTTAAAACTAAAGCGCGTACAATCCTCACTGATTCAATTAAAATAATCAGACAAGATAAAGTTTAATTATAAGGACAATTCCCTTCTACGACAGTGTTATTTCAAGCAAATGCAGTTAAAAAAAAAATTTCGAAAGGCACAATTACAATCAAATATCCAATCGATCGATCGCTGGAATTTGGTGCAAGGTAAAAAATCCTTTCTACGTTATTCGAACAGGCAAATGATCACTGTTCATTATTATTTATAGTGGCCAGTTGTAGACTTACGAGCCAAGAGATACAGAAACTGGCTCGAGAAATCGATAGCTCCTAAGCATCAGATGCATTCATTCCCCAGAGAACGCCTCGAGCTCATACATAAACCTTATGCTGAATCATTTGAATACAAGGTACCCGCAGGCACTCTCAGGACGGATTTTTAATTGGCTGATCTTCGCCTGACTGCTACCGTAGCGTGCGAAGTGTACTTACTCCTAAGTACTACTTACACCAACAAAATAATGCTGGGTTTGATTCGGAAGTGAAAAAAGTACGAATAACATTGCATGTGGCGCCATCCTGTACCTCTCCCATAGTCCAGGTTCCATTCAAGTTTTCCTTGCGCTAGAGTAACCCCTTAGCTAATAATCACTATACGACTCTTTTATCGAGCCGATCAGCAATTTTAACACAGGAGCTGGGTTCAGACTGCCACACTGAGCTTATTACGCGTCGCGTGGTTTCTTGTTTAGAATAGATAAGAGTGCCCTAGCCGGTCATTATCCAGATCAACAAGAATTTCCTTGCAAGAAATTTATTCTTGACCATTTTTTATGGAAAAAGACCAGCGAAGGGGAAATTAAACAAATACGGAAAAACAATTAATTGATATCTACGCAAGAAGACGTGAATGTACTTGCAGTTTTTAATGTAGTAGTTACGTAGTTGTAAACTGTTTTTGCCACTGCAACGAATTGATGCACACCTTTGGATCAAAATTTGACGTCTTGTGATTTAGAGTGACTTGGAATGGTTTTAGGGCTTTTGGGACGACTTTCTGATTTTTTAAATATCGTTTATCAGTAGGGGGTGGCTTCTTAGAGTGCGAGCGGTATTTCCTACCATCACTATTATACAGGGTGAAAGTAGAAAGACTGGCGAAATAAGTATATTTACGTAAAGTAAACGGTAGCGAACCCAGAGGCAGATCGAGGAAAGAATGATGGGAATGTGTGAATGAGACCCTGAATCAAGAAGATATAAAAAGCCACAGAAACACAAGAGCTTGTATGAGAATATGTATGGACACAGCAAGCTAAAGAAGTATGCCAGGACAAAAAAGTGTGACGACAAACAGTTGATAAGAAATGCACGATGAAGAGTATCAGTGGAGTGAGAGACTGAAACGAAAGATCGTGGATACTAATGGGCTCGCGTGGAGAGCTTTATATGGTGACTTTGTGAATCATTCGCAAAGAATGGAAGTGGAAATCGGTGAATGTCACAAAGAATTTAGATTATTAATCAAGAAATTCTTCGTTCCTGGATGTGATTCGAGGGTAAATAAAGACACGAACAAAATTTGTATTCGTTTACCGCAATATACAGAAACACGTCGGCAATTGGCAGAAGCTGTCGGTCTGACAAATCGAAAAAAACTATATTTAGTGTAAGCTCTACAAAAACCTTTCAACCTGTTTCGAGTTATATGAAATGCAAGAGGGCTATGCCTGTAATACGTAAATTAAATGGCTGGAATCGCTCGAGCTTTGTCATTTTTTTCTTCTCAATTATTATTAATTGTCATTTGAGAATAATGCATGAAAGCCTTTCACAGATACATTTATACATTCAGACACATGTATTTAAATTTTTTTATTTAAAAGTATAAAATTCACATAATTCAAATCATTTGATTTTTCCCGCGAAGAATAACGCCGATGATATATAATCAATCGCTAATGAGTCACTATAGAATCAAAATAACTTTTTATCTCATTTCATACAACATCCCCATTCGGACTGGTTTTTAGAGGTGCGAGCGGGAAACCGCACCATCGCAAATTTTGGCGTTTGTTGTAGAAGTATACATGATTTACAGTTTTGAATATAAATTTCTTTCCTCAAATTAGCGAAAAATTATTGTTTTTATGAAAGCGCAGGTCACCAAATTAATTCCACGTATAATTTTGCATAAAAGAAACTACTTTCTGTTGCCCTCTGAAACAATGTCCAAGTAACGAGTATTGGAGAAAAAACGTAATCTGCTTGAGATGCTTGCGAAGGCGAAGCTTGCGATCGCATCCAGCATTTCTTGCGATAGCAAGTACGAGGCTCATTATCGTAATTTCAATTTACAGTCTGTAGGATCGCCGTGAGAGAGAAACAATGGGAAAATAATGGTGTGGTGCTCGTTCCCGTGTCTTGGGCGACGAGTAACCGTGACCCGGTTAGCTTTGAAATACCGCGACCACTTTCAAGCAGGGAAAAAGGGAAAGAAAAAGGAAAACCGAAAGATAAAAGATAAAAGAGAGAGAATAAAAGAAGAATCACTTTGGCATGGGATCCAGATTATCTTCTCGCTAAGAATCCAACTGACAGCGCAAAATCTTTCGCCTTGCAGACTGGACGACTGCGGTTTTTGCATGCATTGTTCATGAGCTGCGATATTTCGAAATAGAAGCCCATAGATCTGTTGCCTTCGATAGGTATACGCCTTCGAAAAAGGAGATGAACGATCGTCGAAAGCTGATAGCCATCGATTGATAAGATCTTTCAACGAACAAAACATCCATTCAAACAAGAGAATGCAATACAAATTATTCCGATATTGTTTAA
>CAKNWT010078807.1:0-22673 GCA_932066315.1 Andricus coriarius | reverse complement strand
TTTTTTAAATCCTTTACATTTTTCTCACATGTTCCTATAATAACACTACGCATTTCTTATATTTTATATGATTTCAATCAAGTTCATTTTTATAATATAATAGTACATTTGATCAAAATCGTTTTTTAATTTACCCCTACAATCCTTCACTTTAATTGTAGGAATAAATACCTGAGGTATGAATTTCTTTAGTAAAAACCGTCATTTTTTGCATTTTTGTGCTTTCAGGAATTTTTTTTCATATTCAAATTTTTTTTCCATGCTTCTAACTTACAGTACATGATAAAATAATGTGTGCACTTTACGTTCGGATGGGATATGTATGCACTTTAAGGGTTAAGTGTTTTATCCTGTTGCGTCTCGAGGTCATAAAATAGAACAATCACAGGATCGTCGGTATTTGTTCTTGATTTAATAGGTCGTATGTAGCACCTACGATTAAACTCGCGGATCTCTTTAAAACTATTACAAAATAAAAAATCACATTTGTTATTTAATAAACAGGGCGGTGTTTTATGACATGCAAGACACTTGTTTGCACACTTGTGCTCACTGTGATGTCGGTGCCCTTTATTGTACTTGAGGCAAAATAAACGATTTGAGCATCCTCCGAAAATTTAAAACGACATCGTAATGACCCCTCTCTCTATAGTATAAAATATGAATAATGGTTTGAACCACCCCGCCGGTCTCATTAATCATATTTTTACCATTGAAAAAAGGTGGTTCACTACCATTGGAAAAAGTGTCGATATCAAAAATTACAGGAGCTATGTGGTACCGCGCGAGATAGCGCTGCAAAAGGGTGATCTCCTCTATGCTACAACCTTCCAGCGGAATTTGACTCCGGCTTTTCGCACAAGCTCTTCGGCCGCACGTTTCTGACGACCAGCCGCTTTTTTGCGTATTCCATCCCATTCTTTTTATAATCACGAACGTTGCTCTGCCCACGTTCCCCATACACCCGCCCAAAAACTATGGCTCGCGGAAGACACAAATTGTCCACTTCACCGATCGTACACATGGATTTTTTCACGACATTATCATGCGTTAAATTGGCATGACCTATTCCAACCGGCATTTCCACGTCATCAACCACGAGGCGAAAAGTGTCATCTAACGTAAATTCTTCCGCGCTCTGTGTAATACAAAAAACCATGTACCATATAGCTTCGAAGCTCAAATCCTTCACATAGCGCAGAGCGTGAACTATCGCGCCTTGAGTTAAACCATCCGCATAAAATTTAAAACCAATTTTATCTGTCGGAGGATAGGGTTTCACCAAGTACACGTACAGGTCTTTAAAAACATTTTCGATCCAATCGACAGGACACACGCTCTCATCAAGGATTTTTATTTTAAAGGTTAACTCACGCGTATTAAATCTAAAAACGGGTATTTATTATCAAGATCCTCTAAAATTATCAATTTGCTACCATGCGGGGGTGTTTCTACGTTAATATTTCTACCCTGACCTGTTTGAGTATCCTTTCCAGCCAGCGCATCCAATGCATCCAGGGCATCCTGGACATCCATAGCCTCCTCCATCTCCACCGTGTCATCCTCGTCCTCCTCCTCCACCGTCCTCAGTGGACGATCTGCTGGGCCGATACGGAGCTTAATGGCAACTGTCTCCCGATCCAGTGCCCTTGATACTTCAGTTGTATCACGTTCTGGAAAAATAATATTTCATAAAATAATATAAATTGAAACTTTAGACGGAAGAGAAATTAAATAGGACTATTGTTTATTTTAAATATAATAAAAAATGAACCGAGTATTGTTTACACACCATTATTAAAGTTTATCCCACTGGACCCTGCCTCGAAGTTTATGAGGGGTAGATACCACGTTTTCATCATTCGTATCATAGGAAAAGAGGTGCTCTTTCTCGCGGTGCCCCCTCCTCCTCCTCCGCCTCCTTCACTTCCATTGCTGACGGATTGGCAACAGTTGTATTAACCTCTGTTATAAATTAAAAAATTAATTAAAACGAATTAATGAAATCGAAAATAGAAGAAAAATAATCATTTTTATTATTTATTAATTATTTATTGTAACGACTTTCCCAGTATTATGGGACATAAGCTGGGAGCATCGCCACAAAACGGCAGCAGCAACGTAGGAACAGAAATTTTTTCCGGTATTCGTCAGGCGCCAGACACCTCTTCGGCGTCACTCCAAAATTGTTCACACACAGCAAAAATAACTTGCAAATAGAAAGTCTCTCATAATAAGTCCCTAACTCAGGGAGAGGGATTTCGTGGAGGCGAGAAAAGCACTCAAATTAAATTTAGTTAAAAGAAGGATATAATAAATCTATGAGAGTTTAAATTACAGTGGTAATTATGACAAGGTTGACATGTGAATTTATTATAAAAGGGATTTAGATCCAAATCATGATTAACAAGTAAAGGATATTTGATCAACAAAAAAAATTAGGAAATTAAAACTTCATAACTTAACTAAAAGTTCACAAAGAAATCTTAACCTACTCAAAGTTTCTTAATGCCAAATTCTCAACTTCATTTGGCTTCTACACTCAAAAATGGCGTCAGCCGGAAAAAATGATCTAGACACATTTTTCATCGTTAAGCGCGACACATATATTGCATAGCATTTAGGTCTAAGTAACCTCAAACATTTTTAAACAAATCAAAAACTCACAACTCAAATGGTCTCACTAAAAACCTAAAGAAATCCGGAGAACAGTATGAATAGTAACGTCTACTTTAATCCTCGGAATCCCAAAGTCCTTGGCTTCCTCTAATGCCTATCCGGCGAAAAAATGGACTCTTTCAAAATAATAGGGTGGTACTTCTATATCTTCTCCTTAACTCGATACCTGCCGATGGCCGACACGAAACTGAACTCTCCGGCGTCCTCTCCTCGCTAATCCCTTCCCTCTCGCGCCACAATTCTTGGCCTAGTCGGTGCTGCCCTCTCAAGCTGTATTTCTGGGACTCTGGTCGATGGAATTCGGTCCGCCGTTGCGGTATGTGGAACGCCGGCCGGTGTAATGGCTGCCTCCATGTTTTGACAAGTGTCGAGCCTGGCATGGCTACCAGTTGTTTTACCGATCCTTGAGACTTAGATTAATAGGTAGTGGTTTGCTCGACATCATCACGGACCCTCTGATGATAAAGTGACCGTCGGTGCGTGAGAGTGACGTCAACCTAGTGGTAGGGCGATAGTGCGAATGTGGGGTCGTCAGAGCGGATGGTAGTGTTTTTCCTTGCCGGATTTTCCCAAGAAATGGACTCTGATTCCGGAGAATAATGTAGGACGTCAGGTCCTCCTTACTTTATGACTCCAGGTACCTAATTTACTTAATTACTAGTGACAGGTTACATATAATATACATCATTTGACTCTAACTTAAATAGCTCGCTATGTTAATGTACGAAAAAAAAATAAAGTTCTCTCTCTTTGGCCACACCCGATGTTTTAATAGTATCTTATCTCTAAATTTAACTTCTATTTTGAGCTTGTGCCGGCCATGGGAGTAATCACGATCTATTTCTTTAAATCTGAAGAGCTGGGGAAGGATCCATAACGGGTGGTTGGCCACCACGTTACAAAACCCCCTCCCAGACTGACCCGTGGGGTCTTAAGACCAGCAGGCGTCACCAATCCAATCTCCAGATTGTTCATCAAGTTCAAGAGCATAATTGTGTTGAGTGTTCTGGTAACCGATTATGATTTAGTGTCAATTAAGGTTACTCGAACAATAATCCTCAACAAAAAAACAATAATAATAAGAAAGAAGTAAAGAAACAAACTAGATAAATTAAAGCTTTGGAAAACAAACCTGAGAATTCCAGGTGACTTTTGATAAAGAAAAGATATATGATAATAATTGATCTGCTATTTGTCAGATTGATTATCTCCCTTACAGAGACTGATTGTTGTTATTTTATATACTCTTGAGTTTAGTTATTCTAGTTCTTGTGAACTAATATAACTCTTTGACTTCGGTCATAGCCGATTTTAAGTCAGTGATAATCCAGTGTTCGATATTAGACTGTAGTCCTATCTAATGAGTTTTCCGACTCAAATTAAAGAAATTCGAAATTTTTCAATGTACAATGTTCGATCTTAATGCTGCAATCAGGCAGCTAACGCAAAAGAAAAAAAAAATTTTAGGTTACGCTAAACTTTCAAGAAAATGGCTCATGACTGATTAGGGCCTGAACGGCAAGACAAAAACAGCTTAAAACTAACTATGGCCCTAAAAGCTACTATAAACTTCCACGAAAATGGCTTATGACTACTTGAGGCCTGAAGGGCAACACAAAAACAGCTTAAAACTAAGAAACGCAATCTAATGCTCAGAACCTCCCTAACCATCTCTGGGTCGGAGTCGCTTTAGGATGGCGTCCGCCAAGGCCTGAATGAGAGGGTGGTCAGAATCCAAACCTCCCCTGTCTCCCGACTGACCATCCGATGTAGATCCAACGTTGTCTCCAGAAAGGGGTACTGTTTGTTGGCGAGGGTTCGCCAATGGCTTAGGTAAGGGCATCAAGGCGAGGTGCTGAGGAGGACGGGTGCCCTGTTCCTGTCGGGAATGAGGGCTCCCCTCTCCTAGCGTCCATCTTGACGCAAACCTCGGACGCTAGTTAATCGTAACGCCGGGTTTCCCACAATAAAAACAAAATATCCACTTCTGGAACCAGCAGTGGTTGAAGGCGTGCCCCACCCGTTGACAATTTTAATACGTGTGATCCGGTGGGGGCATCAAGGGTGCACAAAGGTCCCTTCTATACCTCCGATAAGCAGCAGGAGAGCAGAGTTCTGGCTGTTGATTCTGGGTCCACCCCTAGGTCGGAATTGGTCTACTCACTGGAGTCGGAGCCGGCCCAGGGCCTGGGCCTAGAAACAAGCCTGGATTGGTCAGCCACGTCGAGGGGCCTCCGCCCCGCGAAGTCGGCCTTGGACTCGGGACCTGGGGTAACCCCAACGGAGCCGAGACCCTAAAATCGAACCTTGCAGAAGACCGCGGCCACTCTGGCTTTCCGCTCTCATCAAGCGACGACATGCTGGGGCGCTCCAACGCAGTGGATGCTGTCGGAGCAGGAGGCGGGGGCAGCCCGAGCAGGGCTGAGACTTTCGCATCTTTAGATAACGTGGGAGCGGAGATTAATGCCTTACCACGATTCCATACCCATAAATGGTCTAAGTTTGCGCACAGTAGTAGGAGCCGGATAGGATGTTATTGTCTCGACCTGTTCCGAGTCAAGGTGCATTCCCGTTTTATCTACCAAATATCTGAGATATCGTACTTGACTACAACCGAATTCGCTTTTATCCGGATTGACCATAAGTCCGGCGTTAAGGATCACATCTAAGACTTTCTCCAACCAATATATGTGTTTCTCAAAGGTTTGCTTGACTACAATAATGTCGTCCATGTACGCAAATGCATGGGGCTCAAATTCCGGTGTTATCAGTCGATCCAGCAATCGCTGAAACGTCGCTGCAGCTCCCGATAGCCCGAATGGCATCCGATTGTAATGATAGAGCCCCTTGCCTGGTACAGGGAAAGCAGTGAATTCCTTACATTCATCGGCTAATATTTCTCATTGGGTAAGCATGTTTCTTGGCTACCTCATTTAATTTTCTGAAGTCAATGCAAATCCTATAGTCTCCGTCAGGTTTCCTGAGCATTACCACTGGGTTACACCATTCGCTTTTACTAGGGCTTATTATTCCCTCAGCTTCAAGCTTTTGGGCCGATTCTCTTAATGATTCTTCAACCCTAGGAGAAAGGCACTAGACAAGCTCTCATCCACACGATATATTTTTAAGATTGTCCTTATTCAGGCATCACATCAGATTCCTCTCTCCGATGAATGTAAAGAATTCACTGCTTTCCCAGTACCAGGCAAGGGGCTCTATCATTACAATCGGATGCCATTTGGGCTATCGGGAAATCCAGCGTCTTTTCAGCGTTTGCTGGATCGACTGATAACACCGGAATTTAAGTCCCATGCATTTGCGTACATGGACGGCATTATTGTAGTCAGTGAAACCTTTGAGGAGCACATATATTGGTTGGAGAAAGTCTTAGATGTGATTCTCAATGCCGAACTTACGGTCAATCCCGATAAAAGCGAATTTGGTAAATAAAACGGGAATGCACCTTGACTGGGAATAGGTCGAGCCAATAACATCCTATCCGGCTCCTACTACTGTGCGCAAACTTAGACGATTTCTGGGTATGGTATCGTGGTACAGACGATTCATAAAGGATTTCGCTCAGAAGGCAGAACCACTCCATCGATTATCAAAGATAAATCGAATATTCGAGTGGGGGGAAGACCAAGAAAGGGCCTTCCAAGAGTTGAAATCCGCATTAATCACCACTTCTACGTTATCTAGACGAGATTTCAGTTTGCCGCTTTGTTTACAAACGGACCCAAGTAGTACGGGTCTGGGGGCCATCCCCACCCAAATCCAAGATGGCGTGGAACACGCCATAGCCTTTACTAGTCGATACATGCAAGGCGCCGAGAAAAACTACACCGTTACGGAGACCGATGATCTGCCTCGAGATTTGCCAAAAGATGAAGGTGGACCAGGCAGGTCCGGTAGGTCTAATGGGTAAGCGGGTATTCGAACAACCTTGGTCGGTGGTAGCAGCGGACATAATGGGTCCGTTCTCACCCAGTCGATCTGGTTACCAGTATGTCTTGGTCTTCCAAGACATGTTTACCAAGTGGATCGAGGTCCTACCACTAAGAAAAGCAAATGCCGTTAATGTCAAAAAATCATTCGAGGAAACAGTTATTTTTAGATGGGGAACCCCCGAAGTCCTGTTCACTGATAATGGCACAGAGTTTGTGAACAAGTTAATTTCAAAGGCCGCGGCGGAATTAGGAATTAGGCACTCGAAAACCCCACCGTATCATGCGCAAGCTAATCCGGTTGAGCGGGTAAATCGAGTGTTAAAAACGATGATATCATCCTTTGTACAAGGCGATCATCGGAGTTGGGATGGAAACCTCCCAGATTTCCGCTTCGCGTACAACATGGCCGTACATAGTTCCACTCGGGTGTCGCTAGCGCTCTTAAATTATGGTAGAGAGCCTAGACTGGCAAAGTTATTGAGAAGTTAGGAGGAAGGAGCCCCCGATATTGTGCCGTTAGCTGTAGAGTATTGGGAATGTAGGAATAGGCGTTTACCAGCCCTTAGAGACCTAGTCTTACATCACTTGGATATAGCGTGACTTTGTCTTCAGCTACAGATTATGTCGCGAAAAAGTTATCCCCGAAATATGCCAGTCCGTTCAAGGTTATAAAAGTAATATCGCCGGTAGTTCATCAAATCCAAGATGAGTCCGGAGTAATCGAGAAAGCTCATATTAAAGATTTAAAACACTACTGGTCGATTGATCTGAACCTAGTTAACAAAGGTCCATTTTCGCGGCTTGGAGATGAAAGAGAGAATTCTCAGTTTCCGCCCGGTGAAGTTTTAAGAGCTGCGGAGGCACAGGAGCCATACCAGCCACAGGACGTTCCCGATACCATGAGCCCAAAATCAGACGGCCCTGCTCAGGATGAACAGCGAACCGATCGACAGGACGAACTGGTTACCGTCCTATGCCGGAATACTCTAGGAACTTCCGTTCCGGCCCGCATAAGTCCCGCGACTCGAAACCCCGAAATTCCTCCCAGAAGGAAGAGGTGAATGCCTCGAAAATCCAGAAGCTCAGCTGAGTCCGGAACCGCGATTGTACCCAACACCACTGGAGATCCGCCAAAAAACGAAACAAATACCAATACCGATCAACCTCCGAGTCGTAAAAGAGGAAGACCTCGCCGGAGAAACATCGGTATCCCAGTCACACACCTCGTCCGCCGCGGTGATCCAGGTAAACCCCGAAAGCTCCAAAGGAGCCAGAACATGGATTACGCTCCACCCGAAGCCAAAGAGGCGAATGAGGAGAAGGAAGGACCCCGCCGTAGTAATCGGCTCAGAAACAGAAAGTAGGGTACCTTTCGAATCATCTACTGCCTCAGGGCCAAAGGTGAAGATCGGAATTGAGCGATGTGAGCTGGAAGACGGCAACGTGAAAAGGAAGCCTGACCCGGGAAACTTGGTAACCCGGGACAGATTGATCTTGAATTCAGATCCCGCCTCATTCAGGCCTTGGCGGACGCCATCCTGCAGCGACTCCGACCCAGATATGGTTAGGGAGGTTCTGAGCATTATGTTGCGTTTCTTAGTTTTAAGCTGTTTTGTGTTGCCCTTTAGGCCTTAAATAGTCATAAGCCATTTTCGCGTGAGTTTATAGTAGCTTTTAGGGCTATAGTTAGTTTTAAGCTGCTTTTGTCTTGCCCTTCAAGCCTTAATCATTCATGAGCCATTTTCGTGGAAGTTTAGTGTAACTCTTCTGGCCATAGTTATTTGTAAGCTGTTTACGTGTAGCTATACGCACATTAGTTAATTAAGGCTTTTTTTCTTGTAGTTCTAGGGTGTACAGTTAGTTGTAACTTAAAATTTTTCTTTTCTTTTGCGTTAGCTGCCTGATTGCAGCATTCAGATCCAACATTGTACCTTAAAAAATTTCGAATTTCTTTAATTTGAGTCGGAAAACTCACTAGATAGGACTACTGTCTAATATCGAAGACTGGATTATCACTGACTTAAAATCGGCTATGACCGAAGTCAAAGAGTTATATTAGTTCACAACAACTAGAATAACTAAACTCAAGAGTATATAAAATAACAACAATCAGTCTCTGTAAGGGAGATCCTCAATCTGACAAATAGCAGATCAATTATTATCATACATCTTTTCTTTATCAAAAGTCACCTGCAATTCTCAGGTTTGTTTTCCAAAGCTTTATTTCATCTAGTTTGTTTCTTTATTTCTTTCTTATCATTATTATTTTTTTTTTTTGAGGATTATTGTTCGAGTCACCTTAATTGACACTAAATCATAATCGGTTACCAGAACACTCAACACAATTATGCTCTTGAACTTGATGAACAATCTGGAGATCGGATTGGTGACGCCTGCTGGTCTTAAGACCTCACGGGTCAGTCTGGGAGGGTAAGTAACGTGGTGGCCAACCACCCGTTATGGACCCTTCCCCAGCTTTTCCGAAATAAAGGAATAGATCGTGATTACTCTCATGGCCGGCATAAGCTCAAAATAGAAATTAAATTTAGAGATAAGATCCTATTAAAACATCAGGTGTGAGGAATGAGAGAGAACTTTATTTTTTTTTTAGAACAATCACATAGCGAGCTATTTAAGTTAGAATTGAATGATGAGAATTATATGTAACCTGTCACTAGTAATTAAGTAAATTAGGTACCTGGTGTCTTAAAGTAAGGAGGACGTGACGTCCTACATTAATCTCCGGAATCAGGGTCCATTTCTTGGGAAAATCCGTCAGGGAAAAACACTACCATCCACTCCGACGACCCCACATTCGCACTATCTCCCTACCACTAGGTTGACGTCACTCTCACGCACCCACGGTCACTTTATCATCACATGGCCCGTGGGGATGTCGAGCAAACCACTACCTATTAATCCAAGTCTCAAGGATTGGTTACACAAGTGGTAGCCATGCCAGGCTCGACACTTGTCAAAACACGGAGGCAGCCATTACACCGGCCGGCCTTCCACATACCGCAACGACGGACCGAATTCCATCGACCAGAGTCCCAAAAATACAGCTTGAGAGGGCAGCACCGACTGGGCCGAGAATTGTGGCACGAGAGGGAAGGGATTGGCGAGGAGAGGACGCCGGAGAGTTCAGTTTCGTGTCGGCCATCGGCAAGTTAAGAGTTTTGAGTAGAGAGAGAAGTAGCCACAAAATTCACTTGGGGGAGTCCATTTTGTTCTGCCGGATTGGCATCGAAAAATAAAGGGACTCTGCGATTCCGGGACTGAGGTGGGCGTTGTCACTTTCCTTTACTCTGGGTTTGTTATTTTGTTCTTGAGATTAGGATGTTTCGAGTGTGTTGCCTTTTGTTATAGTATGTGTAATGAAAGCCTAAATTCTGGGTTAAATTTTAACCACCATTAGTAACGTTAGAAGATAAAAAAGGTCTAAAATTTCCGGCTGACGCCATGCTGAATGTAAAAGACCCATCAGTGTAGGTTAAGCAAATTTTCGTGTTCTTAAATTAAGCAGTACAAAGTGAAGAATTAGGAAATTTTAATCATGGTTTGGATCTAAATCCCTTTTATACTGAATTCACATTTCAACCTTGTCATAATTACCACTGTAATTTAAACTTTCATAGATTTATTATATCCTTCTTTTAACTAAATTTAATTTGAGTGCTTTTCTCGCCCTCACGAAATCCCTCTCCCTGAGTTAGGGACTTATTATAAGAGACTTTCTATTTGCAAATTATTTTTTTCTGTATGTGAACAATTTTGGAGTGACGCCGAAGAGGTGTCTGGCGCCTGACGAATACCGGACAAGACATTTGTTCCTACGTAGCTGCTGCCGTTTTGCGGCGATGCTCCCAGCTTATGTCCCATAAGACTGGGAAAGTCGTTACGAAAATTTCTCCTTCATAGCTTCATTAATTATCATTCACTATTTATTATTTATTATCCATTATTATTCATCATTTGTAATTTATTAATAATTTTTTATTTTAATTATTTATTAATTATCATTTATTATTTACTATTTATTGATTATTATTTATTGTTATTAACTATTTACTGTTTATTATTTATTACTCATTATTTATTATTCTTTACTCATAATTTTTCATTAATTTTTTATTTAAATTATTTATTATTCATTATTTACTATTATTCATTAATTATTATTTATTAATAACTATTTACTCTTACTCATTCATTATTCACTATGTTAATAATTTATTTGATGTTATTGTTTCTCTTTTGATTGACCTTCGGGTTTCGTTGATCATCGCATGGCATCCTCCCAATGCTTCTTCTCGTTCAAGGTTCCTTTTCTGTTTATGACTTTCGGGGGCTACCTTTTGGCTTGAGTGGTGACTCATGTTGTCGCTTGATGGTGCCTTGGTGGGGGACTGCCGGGCTCCCTTCTCGGAGAGAGCTCAGTTACTATCATGGTGTAGGCTGGGGTGGCTAATTGTCGTGGTTGCAACGATCAGAGATCGATTATGCGTCTTCTAGAGAACTCAGGTTTCTGAGTCCTTAAATTCAAGTCAATGGCTCTTTAAGTCCCAATTAATTGTTTAAGTGATTTCCCGACTCCATCGTCTTCTAGTGTTGCAGGAAGTGACGAGTCGGATGACGTATCACCTCCGGTCGCGTCGGGATCGATCGTTCGGTGAACGATCGTGGTCGGAGCTTCCGGAGGCTACATCTGTGCCAATTTTCACCAACAACCAAAACCTTTTTTTTTGGAAATCAAAAGAGTGCCTCATTGGATAACTTGATTGAACATGACTCCTTCGCTATCCCACGCCAGTCCGTCATTAATTCAAAACACATTATTATATTTATTATTTATCTCTATTTGTTATTCATCATTCAAAGTATTTAGGACATAATAAAATATTTAGAGATGTAATTAAGGTTTTTTTTCCGATTTTTTCAAAATTTTTCTCAAAACTTTTTTTTTATTTTTTTTCAAAACGTTTTTCTTCAAAATTTTTCTTAAATTTTTTTTCAATTTTTTAAAATAATTTTTGTACAAAAATTTTGTTCAATAATTTTTGTACTAAAATTTAGTTCAATAATTTTTGTACCAAAATTTTGTTCAATAATTTTTTTCCAAAAATGTTTTTCAACAATTTTTTTCCAAAAATGTTTTTCAATAACTTTTTTCATAAATATTTGTTTCAAAGTTTTTTTCAAAATTTTATTTTCACAATTCTTTTTCAAAATTTTTGTTTTAACATTTTTTTTCAACATTTTTTTTTAAATTTGATTTTCAAAACTTAATTCGAAGTGGGCTAGTGCACTCTCCCAGTCATCATTGAGGAGATACATCATGGGATGTAATCCCATCTGGCGAATCAATGTGCTCAAAGATACAGCTTCACTGCCACACACCTTTGCCATTTTTTGTCACTTTATTACACCTCAAAATCCAAACACTTGACATTTTACGAATCCCACATATTCCCCGTGCGAGAAGAAATTTTGGCTGAGACCTTCGTTGATAATATATGCCAGTGTATGCATATACTCGCACATTCTTTTAAAAACACTTTCGGGAGTTTCCGTGATATTCATATTGGCTAACACTTGGTCCCAGCCATCATCATTATCGTCAACAACGTCACTGGAAGTGACAGTTTCCCCTGCTAACAACTCTAATGTCGTTCGAGCTTGCTCCGCACGATGCTCATCCCTTATCGGGATCGATCGAAGGAGATTAATCCCCCAAAACCCCACTAATACCCGCACGTATGCTCTTATATTTTGTACGGTAATTTCAGGAAAATTAAGACTTGAAAAAGCGGCACGAAGAATCGCGAGAATAATGGTAAGCGCGTCCATCCTGTGGGTTCGAAAACAACTGAAAACTTTTGAGATAAGGTCCTTCCATTTATAGACATAGGTTTTCTATTGCACCTATGCAGTTACTCTTTCTCACTTCCTCACTCACCTATTAACAAAACTGAGATACAGGTGTGAAAGATGTCCACGAGATAGAAGGACTCAGGGAAAACGAAAATAAAAACATTTTTACTTCTCTTCTAACGTATTGTAACATTTTCCAACATTTACAGAATTGGTAGGTACTACTCGAACCACATACACACGCACACACAGCAAGAGAGCACCTGTAAGAGGGAAAAGAGTATGTCCATGTATGTGTGTGGGAGAGATAGAGAGAGAGAGAAGTATAAGTCGAAAGAAAAATTTGATGCAGAATATACTTTAGTGTAAAAAAAATATTCATTTGAACAATAACATTTTTTCCAAAATAAATTAAAATAAGAATAAAAAATTGTTTTCAAAAATTGTTTTGTACCTTCTCAAGATAAAATATTAGATCCACATTAGTGAAGTAAGGCCCCTATCCCCTCCACCAGTCTAGTTTTCGTTCTGTGAAGAGAGGAGGAGAAGAGGAGGGCTTATCTATAAAAACTCGAGGTAATCTCATATATGTTTCAGTTGTACTATACACCTTGTTTCTAAACCATACAATGTCTCAGTCTCAAAGTCAAGTGTTAAACATGAGTGGGAGCGATGATCAAGATTCTAGTGAATCTTTTTTACAAAACGTTTTACAACAAAATGTTGTAAAAAACGAAAATTAGCGGACGAGGAAAAATCTTCTGAAAGTTAAGTTGTCAAAAAAGTGAAATATTCATGTCCGCATCATCTTATTCTGTCCACGGCATACGAATTAATCAATTATGCTTCAAAAAAACTCTTGGTTGGTTTGGAAATCCAACCCGATGGTCGATTTGAACCAGTTATACGATTACTTGGTAATTGTTCACGAGGGTTATCTTTAAACCTGTCAGAATGGACATAGCTAGTAAATAAATTCGATGTAATTGCATCCTTCTTTGAAGATGGTTGTACAAGCTAAATATTCACAAGGAGTCGTGATGCAAATGCCCACTTTTGAAGAGCTTGTCAACGAGGTAATTTGCGTCGATGAACGAGTTAGACGTTTGGAGAGAATTGTGGCGGATTGTCGGCATCGTAAAAATATACTTTTGGAAGAACTGTGTAATTACTTCAAGTCGGAGAATATGAAAAATCCATCCGATGAATTTATCAACCATCTTGTCAAGGCAAAATACGACTTTCTCAAGGAACAAGTGAAAAACAAACTTCCCTCATCATTTGTTGAACTATATCTTGATATAGTTTTTCTCGAACTAACTGTGGTGTTGCACAGTTTCATCGCTAGTGAAGTGAAGGATATGAGTATTCTTAAAAAATCTAAGAACAATGTGTGACACTAAAGAACTTTTTTCGAAACTTTTTTCCGTATAACGTGTGTGTGTGTGTTTTGTCCATGTTAACTATGTTTTCATGACAAGTCATGGTAATATATATATATTTTTAAACGTCTATGTGAATAATGTGTGCATATATGTATGAAATGTGTATGAAAAAAGTATATGAGTGATGACTTGTATGAAAAAAGACTTTGTCTTGTATGAAAACAATCACTAATAATGTAAATCTTGTGTAGTATTTGACATAATTTGATATTTTCATAAAAAATATATACTACACGCATCGCATTTTTAATTGTTGACTTTTTCAAACGCATACAATTTTCTTAATCAATAAATCGAATTTTTTATCACGTAAAATGATGTAGTTTTTCTTCTTATATATCCTATTCCTTTATTATTAAGCATCATAAAAATACTAAATTCCTATCACAATAGTTTAGGCAACTATTTGAAAAAACCTTATTCTTTCGATTTTTACATTTTCGTTCTGTAGGTATTTCTCTAACCCTTGCTTTCATCATTCTCGACACTTGTCTCTCGTTTCTTGTCTTGCTGTTCTCCCAAGTGAGATAAGCAGGTGCAGTATCTACAATCACTGTTCAAATACGAAGGCTGCCAGGACTTTTCGTTTTTCACAGTATTCAAGTAGAGGTGGAAACATAGGAAAAAGGTAATAAAATGAAAATGGCCAAAAATGTGTCGGGCAAGGCGCGCGGGGGCCCAACGCAGAGGTTGCCTCCAGATCAGATAATATTGGAGGCAAACAGCGGCCGCGGCGCATTCATCAGCCTATACCTGCGCCAGCCCAGGCTCGATAAGCTTATATGCCTGGCGCGCGCGCGTACTGGTTGCGGAACATGAAAAGCTAATACGTTCCGCAGGCGGGGTTTGCTTTTCAAAGTCTAGGTTTTATACGAGACTAAAATTTTCAAGTGTCTGCTTCTTTACTCTTTTTTCCAGGTATACTTCACTCTTTTTTTCCAGATGTAAATTATAAAAATATATAAAACAGGCAGATGAAATGAATATTTATTAGTATACATAATGAACACACGATGGAAACATCCATTTACCTCCATGATTTGCGGGCCGACAGGTTGTGGAAAAACATTTTTTGTAACAAAATTTATCCATCATGTCAAGCAAATGTGTGATGTTCATTTTGATCGTATTTTATCCTATTATTCAGAATGGCAATCAGCGTATTCAGAATACGGACAGTTGATTGAATTCCACGAGGGTTTACACCAGGCATCTGATTATTCGAGCGATAATCGAGCTAAACTCGTCATTATCGATGTTCTTATGCGTGAATCATCTAATAATACTATTGTCGACTTATTTACAAAAGGTAGTCAGCATAAGAACCTTAGTGTTATTTTTATATCACTAAATTTATTTCATCAAGGGCATGGTCAGAGAGATATCTCCCTTAATGCTAATTATATCGTCGTTTTTAAAAATCCTCGAGATCGAGCTCAATTTCAACATCTTGCATAACTAATATATCCCGAAAACCCACGTTTTTTAAAAGAAAGTTATCATGATGCAACTTCGAAACCCCACGGTTATCTTATTCTAGATCTATAACAATCCACCCTCAGAAATGTATAAAGAGTAGTAGTGACACTTCAAAAATACCAGTTATACGTTTGTAACGGCGGTGCACACACGTAAACATATCGGTGAATAAAACACCATAGCATTACATGCTATGGTGCTGTGTCTCGCGCTAGTTGGAAGCACAAAAAACGTATTATCGTACAAAAAGGTGGATTTCTCCCTTTACTACTTGCACCGATAATTGGTGGTCTTCTTTCAAACATTTTAAAAACACACAGTTAAAACTTGTTCTTTCTCTGATTTTATGTTAGTTTTTTTTAAATATGGAACACGCAAGGAGAATGGTTTTACTTTCCAGCGAACAGTTCGAAAAATATCAGCAACAGCTTTTGGGCCAACAAACTTCTGTCTTATCACCGTCATCACTTCCTGCTTCCTCACCATTCTCAGGTGATGTTTCCAAAGCTTTACTCACAAACCCGAACACCACCACTCAAACTCCTGGAAATGTTATAAAACGTCTTGATGCTGAAATGAGTCAAATACTTTATTCACCATTCTTAAAAGATGAGCATGAGAAACGGAAAATGTATCAACAGACTTTACAGAAATCTCTATTTTTTGTCAAGGAGGCTAAAAATATGAAAAATAAAAGGCAAGATGCAAGTAGTAGGGAAAATAACGATGAAGATGATAATAATGATGATCAATCTTTAAATAATAATAGGATACTTTCACCTGTTCCAAAAAGTTTTGCTCTGAAAGGAAATACATTACTTGAACGTCTTTCTAAGCCTGATGCTTGTGAACGTTTAAAGTGGAATGAACATGGTACAGTTTTTATTGCTGAAAAGTGTATTAAAGATTCAAATATCTCAGAGTTGATAAAAGATGCATTAAGATTGAGAAAAGCGGTAAACCCAGCTGGGAGACATCAGTTTGCCGTGGTCCTTCAGCAACTCGGTTCACCTTCTTATGACGTATTGGCGTCACGAAACTCGAAAACTTTGCCGCTTACAACAGCAGCCAAAGCAGTAGGTAAAAACACATAGGTTTTGAAAATTCCTTGGTAACGGAAGACGAGGATAGTAGTACCAACAGCGAGAGAGAAGATAAGAGAATGGGTAAGCCCAGCAGAAGCAAAAATCGCCTTCACGAAAAAAGGAAGGCAGCACTGGAAGTGGGAATAAAAAATAAAAAAAGTGGTTTACAATAACTTTTTAAAAACAAACATGAGTTTCTCACACGATACTTACTATGACCCCTCTCACCCCGCATCTTAGGGCGGTATTGATAAATTAGCTAATACTGTACGCGGAAAAATTTCACGAGCAAATGTAATTAACTGGTTGAAATGTCAAACTGCTTATAACATGCACGTCCCTATCCGTCACAAATTGAAGCGAAGAAATTACAACTTAAATAACATAGATCAGCTTTGGGTGTGTGACTTAATTGATTTGAAAAGTTTAAAAACGTACAAAGGCGATTTCTCATACTTACTCGTAGTGATTGACGCTGTGAGTAAATGCGCATGGGTCGAGCCACTTCGTGATAAAACCACGTTTGGAGTAAAAAATGCTTTTGAACGTATTCTCAAATGAAATGAAAAACGGTTTCCAGTGTTTTAACAAACTGACAAGGGGAAAGACTTTCTTGAGCAAATTTTCCAAAAGTTTTTATCAGAATGCAACATCATATTTCGCACTGTACGCGATCCTAATGTTAAAGCAGCAATAGGCGAACGATTTAATCGCACTCTCAAGGAACTTATGTGGCGTTATTTCACACATAAAAACACTCATCGGTATATTGATGTTTTACAAAACATTGTCCAGGCTTACAATAATGCACGACATTCGAATCTTGGCATGGCACCATCAGAAGTAACTCGAGACAATACCGCGATTGCACGTTCAAATATACACAGAAAATACGGTAGAAAGATGTTGAAATGTAAAAAACCTAGATGTAAGTTGGGTGATCCTGTGCGCATCAGTAGAGAGAGAGATGTGCCTTTGAGAAAGGTTATGAAGTTGGCTGGACTGAAGAGCTTTTTGAAACAAAGCGGGTAATTAGCTCACGCAAACAGTCGAAATGTGTTTACGAATTGAAAGATCTTACAGGTGAAGCTATTGAGGGACTGTTTTATGAGCGCAAATTGTCAGAAGTGAAAAAAGAAGATAAACACGATAACAACGAGGAGTTTATAATTGAACGAGTAATTCAGAAAAGAGGAAAAGGATCTAAGCAGCGATATTTTCACAAGTGGGCAGGTTACCCGGATAAATGTAACTCTTGGATTCCAGCATCAGATCTCAAAGTCTTAACATGAATGAGGGTCAATTTCATATAATTTTACCAAGTAACAGTAGTATGAAGTATCTTCCAAGTAATAATACTACCCGTCTTACAACTCAAGTAGCTCTTTTGTCAAATGTGAATAAAACAACGAATGATGTAGAAGAAGAAGAGGGAAGTTATGATGATGATGGCGATAACGACACACAGAGCGAGAGTCAAGAACGTGAAGAAATGCTTGGAAAAGACTTGCTTGAAAAGTTTTCACTGCCGTATGTAATGAAAAGTGACACCGAACGTGATGAACTTCAAGATAACGAAATTAGAAAAAATTATGAAAGTAACGTGTTGGATGGTGTGTGTAAGAAACAGCTATTCTCTTTCTTTCGACTTGGTGTTTACAGAAAGATAATTGATGTCGTTAAAGCCATAAACGATACTAACATAAGTGGTCGTCACTTTTTTGTAATTACCGAAAAAGTATCACGCATTCTCAGGTTCGCACCGCAGATATTGTTATCTGTTGATGCACACTTTGCTAATCATCCACCTAGCCTAGCTCGAGGTCTTCTTGAAAAAATGTTTATTTGCTGTGATATATGTGAACCTCGTATTACAGGTGATACTCAAACGCCACTTTTGCGAATAATTCCAGTTGCAACTCAAAATTACGTATTTTCATCTACACAGATTACCCAGTCTGCTTCACCTAATTACATTCCTCTTTTACATACTGAGTTTCGCACAGTCGACACAGATATAAGAGATCATCTCGGCCTACCAATACCATTCGAGTTTGGCACTATCACTGTAATACTTCATTTCAAACGAATCTATTAGAAAAAATATAAAGTCTGTATCCAGTGCATATTTTGTGAATGTAACCAGAAGAAAAGAAGGAGAGAAAATAGTGAACAGAGAATGAGTCCTTACGGGGAATATTATACGACACAAGAAGGAGGGGGTGGTATATCAAAAGTTTATGTCGGTTCGAGATATCAGAGAGGGCATGGAATTGGAAGTTTTCTTGGGGGCCTTTTCCGTCGCGTTTTACCAATACTTGCGCGGGGTTCATGTACAGTCGGTAAGGAGGCTTTATGCGCCGGAGTTAACGTTTTAAACGATGTTGACTACAAAATTCCCCTGAAATATGCTTTCAATAACCGCTTTAAGGAGTCAGGAGAGAATCTTAAGGGACAAGCAATTAACGAAATTGAAAATCTCATGAGTGGATCTGGTTATAAAATCGCAGCAAGAAATTTGAACACTCAGTTGAATAGCGCGTGCGGTGGATCGCGTATCGTAGGAGGAAAGCGTAAGAGGAATATAAAAAAACGACTCAAGAGAATTCGTCGAACTAAAGCGAAAAATAATAAAAAGAGTAGTAAAAATAAAAAGAACAAAAAGATAACAAAAAAGAAGACAACGAGTAACGTTACAAGAAAACAGAAACGTGGCCGTTTATTTGGTGAAAAGAATCAAATTATTGCTATTTTTGGAAATAAGTGAAATTGAGTAATGTACTTTTTAAACTCCCATTCCAGCGAATGTTTGAAAACTGAATTGGATCTTTTTTCAATGCCACAACTCAAACTTCTATAGAGAGCGCGCAATGGATCCATTACAAACCCTTTTCGTCCCTGACGGACGATTCTCCGATAGAATTCGTTATCCCTGGTCACGGCGAAGAATACATCAATCTCCCACACACGATGCTAAAATAAAAGTGCTAAAATAAATATGCATGCACGATAAAAGTCAAATTGCAAGCTCCAGAAGAAACTGTAGCAAACGCTACGAATTTGGACAAAGTGGCACCAGTGAACAATGTACTTCACTCAATGTTCAATCAGGTGGACGTGTACTTCAATCAAAAACTCGTATCCCCACCAAACAATGCTTATGCGTACCGAGCCTACATCGAAACATTAATCAATTATGGACCAGCCACAAAAAAGAGTCATCTGACAAGCGTCCTATGCTATACCGACACTGCGGGAAAAATGGAAGATTTATCAAGAGAGCGAACAGGTCTCGACATCCGTCGAGGATTCCTTGGTGCAGGCGAGACAGTGGACCTTATCGGACATTTGCATTGCGATATTTTTAACCAGAACATATTTCTTCTCAACGGTGTCGAAATTCGTCTTCGGTTTGTTCGAACAAAGGACACTTTTTGCCTCATGGACTCCACCAACGAGTGCAATCTACATATCATGGAAGCGACTCTTTTAGTTCGAAGATGCAAAATAAGCCAAGGAGTTCTACTTGGACACGCAAAAGCTCTTTCTCAAGAAACGGCAAAATATCCTATTACAAGGGTCGAAGTCACGACGCGCTCTATACACGCTGGAATTCACGGCAATACTCTAGACAACGTGATTCTGGAACAGCTACCTAAAAGAGTAACCATCGGTTTTGTAGAGAATAGAGCACTTAACGGTAGTAAGGACCTAAACCCATTTAATTTGAAAAATTATAAAATTAACTTTTTATCTCTACGTTGATGGCACACAAATTCCCTCAAAACCATTACAACCAGATTCTACGAAAGAGCTTCTATACGTTGACGGTTATCACACTCTATTTTCTGGAACTGGTATTCATTTTCTAAATGAGGGCAATGACATTGATCGTTATGATTACGGTAATGGTTACCGTCTTTTTGCTTTTGACCTCTCACCTGACCTATCTGCAAACTGTTCTTCTCACTGGAATCTTGTAAAACATGGTTGTCTTCGCATCGAGGTACGATTCGAGGAAGCACTTGTCAAGACGATAAACTGCATTGTTTACGCTGAATATGTTAACGTTTTAGAAATAGACGCATCCAGACAAGTTATTGTTGACTTTGGAGGATAAGATCTAACGTCCACTTCTCAGAATCTGTGATCATAATTCATTTTGCTGTATGCAACACCTGTTTAGACGACCAGCATCAGTCCTAAGTAAACATGCGAGCTGTATTCAGCGGCCATTACACCGGAAACTGTCGCCTTGATTAGTTGCTTTGTACTGGTCTCTCGTTTTATATCAACACCAGAATATTTGTCGTCAACTCCACCGTCATATAAACTTTTTACCGAGAAGGGGATATGGACTACGTGATAGCTATTCAACAATGCCGAAGTCTCGAAGACCAGTTTATCGCCAAAGAAGTGGCTCTAGTTGCTGTGGATAAAAATTGTACTGCACACTGGATATCAGCACTACCACATCCCTTTTCAGACCTGCCTAATCGAACACGACAACAAAACAATTGGCTCACGTGTTATTATCATGGGATCGAGTGGTTCGAGGGAGATATCTCAGTGAAGCATTTACACTCAAACCTCAGATAAGTCGCCAAAACAGCAGGTCAGATATACACACGTGGGCGGGAGAAAGCTAAACTTTTGCAAAATATTCTGAGTAGGCAAATTGTCAATTTAGAGGAATTAACATGTCCTGCTTTCAAGAAATTAAATATAACGAACGAGTACTGTTTCCATCATGGCGTAAAGAAGGGAGAAATCTTCACATGTGCTCTGAACAATGCTTTTAAACTAAAAAATTGGTTTCAGGATCAGAGGAAAGAAGAAGGGATGCTTCGCAATATACCCAACCGTAATCAGAGCCTGTCTTCAATCAACAAAATCAAAAATCATAACAATCAGTAAACCTCTACAAGAGTCGGCGACAGTGCGTCTTCGGATGTGTGTGGTCAGTTTTGTGTTATGTTTCTTCATCATATGTGTAATGGTTATTCTTTGTGCGAGTTTACCAAACGTTTTACGGCTTATTTATTAGCAAATGATCGCATTGTCGTGAATTTTCACAAAAGCCTATTAAGTAAATGTAAAATTAAGTCTAGCGTTTTGCGACAACCAAAAGGCGTGCTTCAAGGAGGTATTATGATCGTGGGGTAATTAATACACAACTTGCATCTTGCGTTTAATCTTTTTCGTCACAAGTCGCTACATTATATCTTTTATAAGTAAGGTATGTGTATTTCATATGGATAATTTTACGATTCATTCGTCCGCTCGCATCGTTTCTATTTTCGTCGCTATCTCTCTCTCTCTCTCTTTCTGTTTTATAATCGGCTTAGTTTATAATATATGATTAATTATACACGTGTTCGTATATATGAGTGCGTATGTGTGTTTGAGTGGAAGAATGAGTTGGAAATTTTAAGTTGAAAGTCATCGGTGTCCCAGACTTCAAAAATATGAGTTATAAAATAATATTTAGATTTTATGTATGCATATTTAACTCTAAGATAGGAGTAGTTAATGCGGCACTATGGCGAGATTTAGTTCTACAATATCGATAGAGGTGCATGTTCTAGTATATTAGCTAGTTGTTGATGGCCAGACTCATCGAGGCTTAAAAGTAGGGCATCAAAAGCAAGCTGTCAACGTGTTCTTATTGTGAGAATGATACCTTGAATAGTTTCTAGATTTTCCAGCAATTGCTAAGCAAGAGAAAGATGACAAAAGATTACATTAAATTAAAAAATGAAAGAGATATATAGATAAGGGTCGGAAAAAAATCATTACTTTCCATACTGGTATGTTAATGTCATCTCGATCATATACTCTGTTATGTAGTAAATACGGCCAAAGTGCAATCATATTGATATGCTCAATATAATACTCACAAAAAATAGCGATTTTTTTCCGGTCTACGTAATTTATTTCGAATAACAGTTTGCCAAATAGTGAAACTAACCAACTAAGTTCAAATACTAGATGTAGTGATTATTAATAGATGGTAGTGCGATCTTATGCGTCTGAGTAAATAATTAATTAAAAATAACGTAAGGTAGAAAATTGACATACTTTAGACCAAAAAAAAAGAAGACCTTGTTCATGTTAAGAAGATCCTTTAATACTCCAACGTTTCGAGAGACAAATGCTCT
>CAKNWT010078795.1:0-11308 GCA_932066315.1 Andricus coriarius | reverse complement strand
TTTATTGTCAAATGCAACTAAAAATTGCAATTGAAAATTAATCTGTTTTAGTAGAGAATTCAAGCATTTTGTTGAAAATTCGTTTCTGTTGGTTGAATGCAGTTATTTTTTATTTTTTATTAAAAGATTTTATTATTTTAAATATTAATTATTTTGTTGTTTTTTACAATTTATCTTTTTAGGCTAACAATTTTAGTTGAGAGTCAAACTTCTTTTAAAAAATTTCATTTTTTGGTTAAAGATTAATAACTTTAGTTGAAAATTAGTTGTTTTTTTTTTTTGTAGAAATTAATTTTTTCAACTGAAAATCTGAAATTTTATGAAATCCTCTGTGTTCGTTGGAAACTATTGAAATCTTTTGTAATCTACTCAAATTTGTTGAAACCTTTTGAAATCGATTAAAATCTTTTACATGTTTTGAAAGCTTTGAAATCTGATATACTGTACCTTTTTTGAAATCTTTGAAATTCTTGAAATATTTTGAAATTCTTATGAATTTTTTGAAATATTTGTGACATCTTTCTGAAATCTTTTATATGCGTTTGAAATCACTGGAATATCTGAAATCTTTTGAAATCTTATAACCAATTTTGAAATCGATAAAAATCTTTGAAACATGGTGTGCTGCAATCCTGGTTGTAATCTTTTAAATTCTTGAAATTTGTTGAAATCCTTATAAATTCTTTGAAATATTTGTGAAATATTTTGAAATATTCTAAAAAAAATTAAAATCTGGTGTACTGTATCCTTCTTGGAATCTTTAAAATTCTGGGAATCTTTTGAAATCCGAATTAATTCTTTGAAATATTTGTAAAATCTTTTTTATTCATGCGAAATAATTAAAATACTTAAGATCTTTGTAAAATCTTTGAACTGATTTGACATCTTTGAATTCTGGTGTACTGTATCCTTTTTTAAATCTTTTAAATTCTTGTATTCTTTTGAAATCTTTATAAATTGTTTAGGAAATCTTTAAAATATTTGTAAACTCTTTTGTATAAATTTGAAATCATTAAAATATTTAAAATATTTTAAAATCTTTTAAAATGGTTTGAAATGTTTTGAAATATTTGAAACCTGTTGTACTGCACCCTTGTTGAAATTGTTTAAATTCTTGAAATCCTTATGAATTCTTTGAAATATTTGTTAAATATTTTTTTTTCTTATGAAATCGTTTAAATATTTAAAATCTTTTGAAATATTCTAAACAAATTTAAATAGTTTAAAATTTTTGAAATTTGTTGAAATGTTTGAAATCTGTTATACTACACCCTTCTTTAAATCTTTGAAATTCTTGAAATCTTTTGAAATCCTAAATAATTCTTTGAAATATTTGTGAAATCTTTTTTACTCTTATAAAATCATTTGAATATTTAAAATCTTTTGAAATATTCTAAAAAAAATTGAAATCGTTAAAAATCTTTTAAATGACTTGAAATCTTTGAAATTCTTGTATTCTTTTGAAATCTTTATAAATTTTTTATGAAATCTTTCAAATATTTGTGAAATTTTTTGTAATAATTTGAAATCATTGAAATCTTTTGAAATCTTCTCAAATTTGTTGAAAACTTTTGGAATAGTTCAAGATCTTTGAAATATTTGTGAAATCTTTGAAATCTGGTGTACACGCATTTATCAAATCTTTAAAATCCTTGCAATCTTTATGAAATGTTCGAAATTTTTCGGAAATTTTTGTAAAATCTTTGTCAAATCTTTTGAAATATTTGTGAAATTTTTCTTAAATCTTTGTTTGTTGAATCTTTTTATTCGCTGAAATCATTGAATTATTTTAAATCTTAGAGAAATCTTTTCAAATCTTTTGACATGTTTTGAAACCTTTTGAAATCGTTTCAAATCTTCGAAATATTTTTAAATATTTGAAATCTGATGTACTGTAAAAAAAACTTTAAAACTTTAAAAACCCTTTTTCAAAACTTTGATATTCTTTTTACATCTGTTGAAAGTTTTTTAAGCTTTGTGAAACTGTTGTGAAATATTTTTAATCTGATGTACACGCCTTTTTAAATTTTAGAACTCGCTGAAATCTTTGTAAAGTGTTCAAAATCCTTTTAAATATTTTAAAAACTTTGAAATAGGTTGAAACCTTTTGAAATGTTTAGTAATGTTTCGTAATCTGGTGTACACTGAAAACTGAGTAGCGAAAACCCTGGAACAATCCGTTTTATGGCAATCTATAAAATAATTGGGAAAGTGTACAAAAAATGCCTAGAAATCTCTTTACATATTTATTCTGTAAGGAGTAGAAGATAAACTATATCTTGATAAATAACAAACTTTTCAGTAGCAAGATTTCTTCCTAAAGAGATGTTTCTTTCATAATAGACTGAAAAATGTAAATTACTTTTCGCATTTCAATAAAATAAGTGTTTTAAAAGAAAAAAAATTATTTCAGGGTTCTCGTGAAAAATCCAAGGAGATATCCAGGTGACCAAGGTTAAAAAAAAATTCAAGTAAAATTCCAGGTTTCCAAGGTCGCTGGACACCCTGTTAATATCGAATTGAAAGCGTCTGAAATTAAAAGAATAATATTTTGGACAATTTAATTCGAAAAAGGAGTTGAATTGTAGTTTCTAAGTCGATGCGCTAAAAATTAAACAACTTTATTTTGAATTGAAGAATCACAAAATTGAATAATTTCAGACTAAAATTTCAAAAATAGGACAATGTACAAACGTTACAAATTGAATATTTTAAGATTTGAATTTTGGAAATTGGATCATTAAAAATTCAGAGAAATTAAAAAAGTATTATTTATGATCAAAATCGTTCAAAATTGAATAAGTAAAAATTGAAAACTATTAAATTTGAATAATTTTAAATTCAAAGCGATTAAAATTTGACAATTTGAAATTAAAAACTAAATTTAATCTTTCAAAAGTCAAAGCTTCTGAAATTATAGAATTTTCATTACATAACAAAATTATAATTTAACATTAAAGCTGATTAGACAAATTTTCCTAAAATCAAAAAATGAATTCTTCTAAAAAAAACCTTTGAAACAAAGAGTAATTTTAAATGGGACACAAAAATGAAAAAATGTCTACTCCGGAATGACGAAACATACAAGAACGCAAACTACATTTAAAAATAAAAAAAATTGTAGTCGCCAAAAATTGTGATATTGAAACTATTTTATACTCAAACCCTTTAAAATTTCAATTATTTGAAGTGAATTTAAATCGCTTAAAAATTAATAATTTTTAAATTGCTGATTGTACTTTCCAAAATTCAACACATTTAATTTTACTTGCAAAATTTAAAAATTTAGCGTTCAACATGAAAATTCAGAACACAATAATCGTAAACATATCAAATTACCGATTATATTTCATTACTGATGTATCAATTTCAGATAATTGAATGTTTATCTTTTTTTATTTTAAACTCATTTTTTAATTTTAAGTCTTTCTTTATTCATTCTTGAACTGTTCCATTCAAATATTTTTCATTTTGAAATGATTTATTTGTTTAAACCTGCAACTAAAAATCGGACATTTTTAAGATATTATACTGAACATTAACAATTAAATAAATGAATACAAAACAAGATTGCTGTAATGTGATTCCAATTTTTGAAATTGTTCACTTTTAAGCTTTTCAATTCAAATTTGCTTTATATTTACATCTAAAATTACTAAATTTAAAACTATCAAGGCTTTTTTAATATGAAAAATTGAAATATTTAATAGCGGAATTTTCCTGACATTTAGAATTTGAAATTACAAGATTGTGAAATTAAAAACTAGAAACCTCCAAAAATTAATCTGAAAATGAATTTAAGAAAACCCTTTAGTTTCAATACCTCAAAGACTACACTGTTTTAGAATTGCGCATTCAAAGTTATACTTTTAAATTAAAATTATAGAAATTTTAAAGACGATAAATATATGATTAATAAGTATCATATCATGCAGTATCAAGTTACGCATAAAACTAATGGATAGATTTTTTACTAAAAAATGTGATTTCTGTCCAAAAAAATCGCTGTCATTTTCACCGTTCAAAAATTCAGAATTTTAAATATTGCGAGAAATATTATGATACATCAAAGTTTAATTATTCTAAACACTTTGAAAGTTATATACTTTCTAATTGGAAACTTTGAAAAATTACAAAAAAGCGCGAATTATGAAATACGGAAAATCTTCCGGTGTAATATTTCTCTCCCAGATTTTTATTTGTGTTAATTATTAATGGTGTCTTTTATTTTCTAGAGGTAATGACACAATTAACGAATTTTTAGATTGCCATATTTTTAAATGATATTTGGCAATTATTTGAACAATTTTAATTTGTTTAGGCAATATTTTTGATAATTTTATCAATTGATCATCAGGATCAATTAAATAAAAACTTTTAAAAAATCAAAAAAATCCATCGAATTAAGTGAAATTGATTAAATTTAGAAGAATTCAAGTGAATTAAAAAATTAAAAAGAATTTAAAAGAGTTCAGGATAAATTAATAAGAATGCAGGGTGACTTCCAAAAAATAATTTCAAATCTCTTTAAACCTTTGAAACCGTACAAAATACCTCACTGCTCGTGAATAGATTCTTTAAATTCCACTAAAATATTATAAAATCTCGTGAAAGTCTATAATGATATTTCCTAAAATCCTGAAAAATGTATCAAAATACATTAAGAGCTTTAAAATAATTGAAATCCTCGGAAATTTTATAAAATCCTGTTAAATCTTTTAAAATATCTTGAAACCTTATAGATCCCGTAAAATAGTTCCATATCTTCCAAAATTGTAGACAAAATGTTAACCGAAAATATTACAAACGCTGTGGAATCCCTTCAAATTATTGAAATCAATTAAAAATTTCTAGGAATCTTTTAAGATTCCCTAAAATATATAAAATCCTTTGAAATCCTACAAAATATCTCACTTCTTGTAAATAAATTCTTTGCAATTGACGAAAATCTTATAAAATCTCGTGAAATTCTATGATATTTCCTGAAATCCTGAAGAATATTAAAATACATTAAGAGCTTTAAAATCCCTTAAAATCATTGAAATCCTCGGAAATCTTATAAAAGCTGTGAAATCTTTTTAACTATCTTAAAACCTAAAATCCCAACTTAAAACCTAAAATCTTAAACCCTAAAATCTTCAAAATCCCTTCAAATTATTGAAATCTATTCAAAATTTCTCGGAATCTTTAAAAATAATCTGAAATATTTTAAAAGAATTCAAGCAAATTTAGAAATAGGCATAGCCCTGAATTGAATAGTGAATAACCCACGAGTTAATTTATGGACAGAAAAGTGACTAATGCGATATTTTCATTAAAAAAAGTGATTTCAGAAAAAAGTAACTAATAGTGACTGTACGGCAGCCTTGATTATTTTTTGCAGTTACTTCTTAGAGAAATGCTCTCATTTTTGCTATTTTTTTCAACATTCCTGACACTTGGAAGCTTTTATCTTATTATCATTTATTTTTTTAATTTACCATGGGGACCAAATCTTGAAAATAGAGTACTTCAGGGACCTTAACTGAATATCGGATACAATAGAAAATATAGGGAGGCCCGCAATTTATATAAAATAGTAAAATAATTATTTTTTTTTTTACAAAAACAGTCTTAACATGAAATCTGTTTTTTCACTGTATACGATGAAAATGCAACGATCCTAATACTTTTCCAACAATTTTTAAAACGTTTTCTTTAAAATTTTAGTTATATTTTGAATATTAGTTTTATGTTCTATAAACAAAATTTATTTATTTGGAAACAAAAGAAACTTCTTTGCAAGATTGTTTCATTGTTTTCAAAGTATAAAAACAAAATTGGAACAGTCTAATTTCAATGTGTTACAATAAAGTACAATATTGTGAAAATTGTAATTTTTTTTAAACGTGTCCGAACAATAACATAAAACTGTACCTTCTAGTAGAACTTTTTGCAATATTCTATAATTTTTAACGATTAAAAACTGGAAAAAGCTACTAGAAAATACATTTGTCATATTTTACATATTTGAACATTTTTACCAAATTTTAGAGTTACGAATTTTTACGAAAATTACAATTTTCATATTGTTGTTCTTGTACATAATTGTATTTTTTGTGAAAATAAAGGTCTTAAAAACTATAAAATCATAATTAACATACCCAATATCCGAATGGAATTTGTGACAATTTGGCGTTGACAATACTCCACAACCCCCAGAATAGGTTACTAGCCAATGAGAAGAGCCTAATTTCTGCCATCATTTTATCTTCTTCAACCTGGCCCTCTTTACCTATTGTCCTCAGGTAACATCTGATGAAATTGAGCTGTTGAAAAAGAAAAAGAATCATTAATGTACGATAACCAGGAAAATGAAAGTCTCTAATACAATTGAAGTTTCTTCAACCGATTAATTAAATCTGCTTTTCAATTTAATAAAAGTGATGAAGAAACATTCAACAAAGCACATAATTTTTTCAGAATTTGTAGAATAATCTTTCTTTAAAATCTTTTTATTAATTAAGGCACTCCTTAATAAATTATGTGCTTTATTTATAATCTAATTGAAAATTCAAATTCAACAATTTAAAAAAATTATTTTGTATCAGAAAAATCAGAACTTTATAGAGCTATTTTGAGAAGTCTGCAGTGAGACATGTTTTTTGGGAAGTGGAATCGTTAGATCAGTTCAAAAAAATTAGAATTAAAAAAAGTAGAATTTGGTTTTGATATGCACGTTTGCCAGATAAGCTTTTGTTGAAAGTGAATGAAAAAGAAAATTATTTTAAAATCCTTGTAGCATTAGAATCTAAGCAATGAATTTGACATTTTATGTAATTTATCAAAGTCTCAATTAAACGAAGAATTCATATCATTACTACGTGTACGAAATCATTAATTTTAGTCAAAAAATCTTTATTTCATTGATTGAAAGTGGAGAAAGTTTATCAAGTGAATATTCCATTATTATCATTATTATTAAAATTTGCTCATCAGGTGATCAAACTGGATTATTGCCACAGTATAGTATTTTGTCCTATAAACCAAATAAAATAAAAATTTCACCCTGGTAGTGTCACGGAATTGTTTGAGGCTTAAATATATTGTTATCCGAGGTAAAATATGAGACTCGTATCTTTGTTTGTACCAAAAATGTTGAGGCTCCTTGAATATTTAGGTAAATTGTGAAAAAATTAGGGAAAATTTCCTTTAAAAAATCTTGGGAAAAAATTAACTTAATTTAATTTTCTTTGTGGCAGCTTTTAGTGCAGTCTACACTATTTCAAATTCCTTTAAAAAACTTTAAAAATGTTAAAAATGACCAAAATGAAGGAAATTGTTCGAAAAACCCTAAAAAGTGAATTTTCTCAAAAAGGCTATCTTTAATTTTTTTCTGGATTTTTGTTAAATTTATTCTTAGTTGCATGTGCTAAAGAAGTAATTTTACTTCTTACTTTACTCAGTAACAGGAACTGTGTAGTCGAAGTAGAAGTTGCAGAAAAACAGAAAAGCAAAAATGATAAAGAACTAGAATTAATCAAAACAGATCACGAGAATTATAATGTCATCACTTTTCTTATTAAAAATCTAAATAATCTGATATATATATAATATATATTGCATATTCTTTAAATTGGCACTGTTAGAAATACTAAAGAAATTTGTAACATAATTTTCTGAATTTTTTAATAAAATTATGAAATTGTAACTGAAAATAACGAAATCTGCAACTGAATTTTCCTAAAATTATCTTAAATTTACGAATAAAGAAGAACTTAAATTTTCCTAAAATTGTCATAATTTTCCTAAGTTTATAATCAAAATTTTACGAAAATTGAAAATTTCAGAAATTTTATATTAGCGAACAAAAATAAATCTTCTGAAAATGTTTATTAACGAAATTGAAATATTCCGAAAGTAAAACTTAATGAAACTAGAAATATTCAGAAATGCCAAATTGACAAAATTAGTGAATTGGCGAAATTACATAATTAAAGAAATTTTAAAATCTGAATTTTAAAAATCACAAAATTTCAAATTAGTAAATTCCCAAAATTTAAATTCCCCTCAAAAAATATATATTTAATTTTAATATTTTTATCAGTTAAAATAACGTTTTATTTTACAGGTATACGTTCATTGTTTAAAATTTTGAAAAGCTGAAATATTATTCTAACAGATAAAAAATATTAAAATTAAATATTTTTTTGTTAGGAATTTGAAAGTTTGGTAATTTACTAATTTAAAGAATATTGTGGATTCTGAAAATTCTGGTTTCAAAATTTGACATTTCTGCATTTTTTACTTAAACTAAGTTTTACTTTAAGAATATTTTAATTTCGTTACTAAATATTCTCGGTAGTTTTTTTTCGGTAATTTGAACTTTCGAAAATTTTCTAGTTCGGTAATGATATTTTCACTATTTTTTAACATTCGGGATTTTTATTTTTCGGCAAAATAGGGAATATAATGAAAACGTAGAAACTGTTTTGTAAAATTAAGATAGGAATTTCTAATATATGATTTTAGCTTCTTTGAGACATAAAACTATGAAAGTCTAAAAAAAGAATTGATATTTTGAAAACTTTATTTTATATTAACAAAATAAATTTTTCTATGTGAAGGAATATTATAGCGAGGAAGAAACGCACAGAAGATCTTCCTCATATTACTATCAATCTAAAAAAATCAAGAAAAAAATCAGAGGTGACCTTTTTAAGAAAATTCACTTTTTAGTTCGTTCGTAAAATCTACGGCAGTTTCGTAATTTCAATTTTTTGTTTCAAGTTTCTGCATGGGATTTAAAAGAGAATAGATTGCATTACAAGCAGTCGTAATGAAAATTAAATTAGGCACATTTCTCATATTTTGCCGTGGAAAAAAAATATGTTTTAGCCCCAAACAATTCCGTGAAACAACCATGGTCAGACTGCCGGATTTAAAATAAAATCGATCATTTAGCTTTTGCTTTAGATGAAATTTTTTTTTCACGCAATTGATCTACATTTTTTCTTTAAACGCTGTTCATATCCAAAGAATAGAGAACGGCGGAATGTATTGAATACCAGGACATACTGGATAATGTTTCTTTTTCATACGAATAACATCAATAAACTGAAATAATTTTTTACGAGAAGTAATTTAAATATACTTCTTGTAAAAAATTGTTAGAATAAATTATTATCATTCCTATTATGAGAAAACTCTCATTATTCAGTGTGTAACAGTCTCCCCTACTTTATGTTGAAATTCTATTTGTGAAAGACGTAAAGAGACAAAAATCCATGATACCTCATTTGAAAAGCAAAAATTGAATCGGTAGCTTCAATACAAAATCGATTAATTGAGACTCGGTGAGAGAAAAGAATTAAAAAACACAAAATTGGAGAGCCAATGATGAAAAAAAAAGAATAACTGATGAAACATTATATTCAAGTCGTTGTGTCTTTGTAATGAATAGAAAAATAAAATTAAACAACTACAATTTCATGGGAAATTAAGTCAGAATCTCACTTTTCGAGATAAACAGTACATCATGGCATAACAACTTGACCATTCTTTTGGATTGGACGAAGTTTTTTGTGCTTTGACCATTAGTGAGTGCCTCGAATTGCAGTTTCGCACTTTTTGCCACGCGGATAGGCAGCAGTACGTTAATCGGATTAACGAGGATTAAGAATTGACTATTGAGAGTGCGTGTAGAGGTACTCTATAATGTTGCAGATTCACAGGTGCCGCACTGGTGAGGCCACGGATGATGGCATCGGTTCCATCTCGGGTTCCACGTACAGCGGAAGTCGGGATCCAGCACTCAGGCAGTTTCATTTGCCCTCAAATTGTTGAATGGAGGCATCAGCCTTCTCTCAGAGATATGTGGTCCTGTGAAACTAATACATACACACGCAACACACGCCAAGGTGTCCTACCCTCCCCTCCCTCACCCTCAATAACTACTCAGCCTACCCTAACCTAAGGCCAGTTTTCAAATTTTTTTGCTAAAACGCACTACCTTTAAAGAAAAATATAATCAGACGCGACTCTAAATTATACTCAAAAATACTCTGAGCGTAGATCATTTGTCCAAAAATATTCTGCACAAAAGACTCAACACTTTTTTCCTCTTTCTTCTTTTTTTGATATGCTAATTAACCGTTGAGGAGTTAAAACATTTTGGAAATCTGGTCTACACCTTCCATGAAATCTCGTGGAATCCCTAGTAATCTCAGCAATCATCTGAAATCCCGTAAATCTTTTTGAAAATTGTATAAAACCCTTAACATTTTCAGGCCTCACAGTCCCTATGGGATAAAATATAGGGACCAAAGGATACTTTATGTCACGCTCATAGGGTACTTTTTTCACGCTCAAAGGGTAACAAATTCAGGAAAAATTCATAACATTTCAGAACAATTCAAGTTAAATTTAAAAGAATTCAAATAAATTGGAAAATATTAAAAAAAAAAAAAAAGTCCGTATTGCCGTAAAATTGGAATGAATTTACAGGAATTTAACGTAAATGAGAAGAATTCGATGGAATTCATAAAAATTCAAGGTGAATTAAAAAAATTCAAATTAATTAAAAACAATTTAAAGATATGAAGAAACTTAATTAAATTCAGTAAATAAATAATGAGCTCAGAAAAATTCAAGGGAATTCAAAAGAATTTGATGAAATGCTTAAGAATTTAAGGCGAGGTTAAAAGAATGTAGGATAAATTAAATGAAAACTTCAACAAGATTTTTAAAAATTCATTAATTAACAAGAATTAAGTTAATTTAGAAGAATTCAAGTAAATTAAAAAAATTGAAGAGTATTCCAAATAATTTCAAAGAATTCAGGGTGAATTAAAAAAAAATTTCCAATCTCTTGAAATATTTCAAGCCCTACTAATTTCTATTATTCATGTTGAATTCAAAAAAATTTAAATGCATTGCAAAAAATATTTGAAAATCTCTTCAAATCTTTGAAACCATACGAAATCCCTCACTTCTTGTGAATAAATTCTTTGAAATACATTGAAATATCAAAATCCCTTATAATTTTTAAATTTCTTTAAATCTCTGGAAAATGCCTTAAAATCTTTTAAAATTCCCTAAAATATTTTGAAGCCTTTGAAATCCCATTAAATTACTTAAATCAATTAAAAATGCCTTTCTAATCTTTTAAAATAGTCTAAAATATTTTAAATCCTTTAAAATCCCTTGAAATTTTTTAAACCTCTTGAAAATGCTAAGGAGTTTGAAAAAAAATACCTTAAAATATTTCAAATCATTTTATCAATTTATGCTGAGGATCAATTAAATAAAAACTTTTTACACGTCAAAA
>CAKNWT010078744.1:0-16499 GCA_932066315.1 Andricus coriarius | reverse complement strand
AATTTCCTAGTACTCATTGAACAGAACATTTTTCAATATAAATCTTTTCGAATTATACACCTTCAAACTCATATCGTTCGAATTGAAAAAGTGAATTAAAAATGTTCCGACTGATTATTTTCAAATATATTAATAAATAACTTGTGATGGTGATTCAAAACACATTCATTAAGTTAGATTAAAAAAAAACTGATTTGAAGAATTGTAGAATAAGTTCTTATTCTATGATTTAATTTAATTTGTAATTTGTAGACAATTTCTGTAGATAGACGATAAAACAAAATTCAAACGAATATTCTAAGACAATGGAGGTAAATTTTTGTTCAGAGGTAAAATATAACTGAAATTCATTTGGGGGTTACGTGAAGTACCTTTAAAGTCAGTGTTGTATTTGTGTCATGCGGGAAATCCCGAGATACTATATATATTAAAAAAGGGAAGAGTATTGGGTTAACTAGAAGTTACCTTAGTTATTTATGGGTAAAAATCGTTTCCCTTAACAAGCATATGTCTCGGAAACCATCTTCCGCGCCATTTACGAAACATATTTTTTCTTAATAATACAGCTCCGTCTCTATAGAGATATCTTATAAGATATCTCGTAAAGAACTCGAAATATGTCCATGAATTTCACATATGGTGTGTATAATATTACGCTTCATACATTATCAAGTATCAATTATTATTCATATTTATTCGCTCATAACAGTTTTTTTTTAAATTACATTATACTCCTACTTTTTATTTTTAAGGTTGAATATATGAAACTTTTCCAAGTGTGATATTCAGGAAACTATAGAGAGCGAAGGAAGGAAAGTTATGATAGCAGAGATTCATAGTCAAGAAAAGAACGAGCTAAGTGGGAGTTTAAAGGAGCAAAAAGCTTCGAAGCAGAAAATAACTATAAACTTCGATCGTAAATTATAACAGCAAAATTAACTTTGTAATATATTTTGTCGAACGACACTCACAGATCTTACATCAAATAATGTTTTTATCACTACTTGTATCCGATATTTCACTTGAAATAAAATTTTATTGTAGTTTAAAATTTTGGTTGAGTTTTTATTTATGTACAACAAAAATGGACCTACAAGCCTCGGACTCACTTCAGAGATGAAAAGTGATGTAAATAGTTTCCCCCCTTTTTCTCGTTCTTTTCGGTTGAGAAGTCTACTATTAAATTTTTGTTTGAGAATTCATCTTTTTTGGTTAAAGGTTTAAAATTGAATTATTTGGTGAATGTTGAACTGCGTCTTTTTGGCTTGAAAATCCAGCAATTTGATCGATGTTCTCTTTCATTCTTGACTAATACATTTTTTTAAATTTAAAATTCAACTATTTTGTTGAACATTCATCTTTTTGGTTTGAAAATTCATTTCTTTCTGTAGCACCCTTTTTTAAATACAACTGTCTGCTTAAAAATTAATCTGTTTCGGTTGAAAATTAATTTTTTTCTTGAAAATTCAACTTTTTTATAGAAAATTATTATTTTTTACTTATAAATTTAACAATTTGGTGGTAAAATTAAGTATTTGGTAAAAAATTTATGTATTTTGTTGAAAATTCGTCTTTTCTGGTGGAAAATCAATTTTTTGGTTAAAAGGTAATGTTCTGTCTGAAAATTCAACAATTTGGTTGAAAATTAACTTTTTTCATCTTTTCTGGCAGAAAATAAATAATTTTGGTTGAAGATTAAACTATTTGGTTCAAAACTTATGTATTTTGTTGAGATTTCGTCGGTTTTGGTTATAAATGCAGCTATCTGGTTGAAAATGAATTTATTTTTGTTGAGGATTCAACTATTTTGTTGAAAAATCATCTTTGTTGGTTAAATTCAACTTTACTTGATTATAAATTAAAATCTTTTCTGGCTTAAAATATCAACTAATACATTTTTTGTTGGGCAATTCATCTTCTTTGGTTGAAAATTCAACTACAAATTAAACTATTTACTTTGTTGATCGATAAGAAACAGTAAGGCAAAACTTATGGACCATAACAAAGAGGTGTACGTGGTTAAGAGTGGCAATTGTGTGGTGAGTCCGAAGGCCTGGACCTGGTAAGAAAAATAATGCAGGAAAATTAAATTGTAATTTTGTAGGGAAAATCAAATTATTGTGAAATGCAATTGAATAGAATTTGGCTTGAAATCTTGCATGCAATAAATACTCAATAGAGGCTCGAATGTAAACTTCGATTGTGCTGAGGTTGAATCAACACCACCGGCGTGTAAATTCGCAACTGCATAGTTGAATCTGGTTTTAGCAATCAGCTTTCTGGTTTAAACGGAATTCAAAATTTACCCTGAGGGCGTGTAATCGGCTCTAAACACGTTTGCTTCGTGCTGAAAAAAGATTTCCTGATTCGTGCAAACATGCAGGAAAAACAAAGTTTTCAGGATACTACTTACAGATGCACTACAGTTCCTGAGTTGAAGGAATTCTGATTCCGTTCCTGAAAATGAAATCAAATTTCGACAAAACTTTTCTATTGCCTTTTTTATTTTTATTATTCAAGTAATAAGAGAAACCATTATCTGCTCATCAATTATTCAGATTCGCGAAAGTGAATCGCTAAGTAAAAAATAAACACGAATTTCGCTTTCTTGAAAGAACGCTAGTTATCGCACATCCATTGGATATCTCAGCCAATTATTCACCGATTTGGGTCAAATCTTTTGAAATCAATAAAAACTCGCAAAAAAATAACTTTGATGCATATAAATTTTCCATATTCGATAAACTGGATTCAGCAGATAATTAGAAAAAATAATAAATTTACTATTTTTAGTAATTATAATACATCTGCAGCTTACACTATTCAATCGATTGATACAAAAATTCCAAGCTAAGTTATGAATAGAATTCTTTAACAATTTTTCAGGAATTTGTTATCCATTGACTGTTTTTCGAGATTTAGTACTTTTTATGAAGAAAAATAGATATTTAAAAGTAATTAGTTATACCTGCAGCCTACACCATTCAACCGCTTGGTGCACAAATTTCAAGATAAGTTTGTTGGATGGAATTCTTGATCGATTTTTTAGTAATTTTTTATTCATTAATTATTTTTCGAGATTTAGTACTTTTTCTGAAGAAAAATCGATTTTTAAAGTAATTAGTTACACTTAAAGCCACTCGGTTAAATAGTAAAATAAATACTTAAGTAATAAATGAATAATATATAGATAAACAATAAAGTATACTATATTTGATTGATTGGTACACAAATTTCGAGATAAGTCTGTTGGATGAAATTCTTCATTGGTTTTTCATGAATTTTTTATTTATTAATTATTTTCCGAGATTTAGTACTTTCATTGAAGAAAAATCGATTTTTAAGTAATTAGGCACACCCACCGCATACATTATTCGATGGATTGGTTCACAAATTTCAAGATAAGTCTATATTAATCTGACTAAAAGATGTCCGTCTATTATTTATAAATATATAGATTACTTTGAAAAAAGCATTTGATTTGATAAAAATTGTTATCAACGAAAAAAGTGAAATTTCATCAAAAACATCTAAGATGAAAAAAATTCTACCAGGTAAAAAGTTATCACCGCAATCAAGATAGGTAGTGAAGTTGAAGTTTGGCAAGTAATTATAAAAGATAGCTAATTTTTTTAATTTATTGAATTGAACCAATTCCATCAACTTTCAGAATATATTAAAAAGGAAGAAAAGAAAATCTTGGCGAGATTTTCTCTTTTTTTCACTAATAATAATTTCTCCAGCAAGATTTCCTTTTTAATACATTCACAAAGTTTCTAGTGTATTTTTTCAATTTCATAAATTAAGAAATGTAGATGTATTTTCGAATTACACGGCAAACTTTAACTTCATAAACTATGCTGATTGTACTCATAACTTTATACTTGGCGGAATTATTTGCATCGTAGATATTTTTAGTGAGATTATAGATATTATATTGATGAAAAATAAATGTATAGAATTTATTTTTGGACTGCTTTATTTAGTTGGAATTTGAATGAGAAATTTGCACTTTAGATGAGAAGCATTTTATTAGAGGGCAGTGAGAGAATTATTTTGAAATTGGTAGGGAGTGATGAAAGTGATCCGCCTTTTCCCAATTTTCGTTCCGTTGTTCGTCTCTATAATTTTTCGTCGCCCTCGATCGTCAAGCGTATATGCCAAGCCATTAGCACCATCTGGTTCAGCTTATCGAAAGGAGAACTATTCTAGAACTTTATTGGTGTTTCGTTGCTATGACCTCGAAACGTGTGATGGCTTACAGAAAATCATTTTTTTTCACTTTTCTTAAGTTTTTCTTTTTGATATGGATGTTCTGGATTGTGATTTATTGGCGAAATTAACATAGATATAACAACAATAAATGATAATAATGTAAAAAACTATAAATTTCAAAAATGAGTATTTTACTAGGCTAAAAAAATACTTCCTTAAATATACTAGAACGCCATTTTGTTCTTATTTATAACTGTATATGGCGATCATTAGATGAACACTTTGCTTCCTCATAGAAGATGCATTAACGATGTTTAAAAAACTATTTGAAATTAATAAAAAAAAATGTTAACTAAAATGTTAGAGGGCGCTCTCACAATAAACGTACGAAAATACAAGATATATAGGGCAAATCAACTCGTGATGAATCAAGAATTCTTTTTCATTCCTACATCACAATAGGACATTATAAGTTAATTATTTCTTCTGAAGTCCTTTATGTTCTTGAAGGAATCTTTTTTTCTTTCTGAAGGAATCCTTTATATTCTTGCATCAACTTTGAATTATGTGAATGAAAAAAGTTTTATTATAAACAACCCATTTAAAAATATTATAAGGTGCTAAAAAAATGTAATACACATTTTTCGAAATCGCCTGGTCAGTTATGAAATATTAGTGCTGCAAATAAAGCCTCCAAATTTTTTTAATTTATCTGCAACCTTCTTCAATAGGATTGTTAAAAAAGTAAATGCTCGAATTTTCTTTGTTAGAATGTATCATTTCGATACATTTACAAAAAAAGAGAATACATATTTGTTCGATCAGACAATATTATAGGGTTCCGCCCAGCCCCTCTATTTTCCCATAAAAATAACATGGGGAACACTTCCATATCTACAAATATGAGACTGGAAGGCGTAATTCTCAATAAAACGAGTGAAAATTATAGGGAACATGGGTTTGTTAAAATAATATAAAATATATATTACATTTTTTTAGTCAATCAAGGATTTATTTGTACCACTAATATGGCAAAACTCACCAAAGTATTTCGAAAAAATGTTACATTTTTTAAATAAATCATTTAAAAATATTTGTTATATTTTTTTTTAATAAATCGCTTCCCAACATGTGGCATATGCATTTATTTTTTATTTTTACGCGCCACCCCCCTCTAGCATGCCCCAAAAACACGAGAAAAAAATAGTATGCTGCATGATTTTGTAATATGTTGGTCGTAAATATTACTTTTGTGTACTTCTTTATTTAACAGATCATTTTTTAGGTCAAATCAAGAAGTTTTATGTATCTTTTAAAATTATTAATTATTGTTTAAACAATTTTCATTTGTTTGAACAATACTTTTTTCACATTTTATCGCGAATAATCGGTACCCTCACAATGAGACAAGCGAATGAGGCAATATAAAAAGTCAGAACGGTTGATTAAATTTGTTGTTAATTGTTTAAATAAAATCGTATTGTTTAAATGTAAGTCTTGAGAGGAATATGGCAGAAAAGTGTAGTTGTTTGCAAATTTGTCAACAAACGCAACATAATTCTGGTGGATCTGGTATTTTGACCACTTATATATGATTTTTTTTACAATTTCCGTTTTTAATTGTTTAAATAATTTTTTATTCTTGAAATGTGACATAACTAGAATAATGCAAAAAAGTACAGTTTTTTGCCAATTTTTCCACAAATTTTTAAAAATTTGTTTTTCGACAAAATATCAAAAATATACTTTTTTCTGAGTCATTCATTATTGATTTATTCATTATAATATGATTTGTGATAACAGTAGGACCAAAGGCATTTTATATGTTTCCAAAATCTCATGACACCTTTTTTAGGAAACATGGTAAAAAAAACATTTCGTTATAAAAATGGATTGAAAAATGAAAGTTTTTGCCATTTTGAAAAATACGACTGCAACGAGTCAATGCTAAGATATATTTGGTTGATTCTGTGAAAAAAAGTTGATCCTGCTGATGGAAAAGAGATAGAAATGGATATTTGTTGATAAAAATTGTTCAAATAATTAACATTTGCTGTCAGTTTAAAAAATATAAAAGTTTATATATAAAAGATATTTTTAGCTGATTCCCTTAAAAAATGAGACTATACATGAGAAAAAGGTTGAAATGTGCATTTAAATCATTATTATTTAAATAATTATGAATAATTACGGTATTTTTATTTCTTATAATTGTTAAAGAAAATAATTTTTGTTGTCAAATTTCAAAATATGACTATAAGAAGTAATTGAAAAGATATTTTCAGTTTATTCTGCGGAAAAAATTGACCCTATTTGTTCAGGAATTAAAAAACTGTTTTAACTAATCGTAATCTTACATTAACCCTTTTTTTTCTTATTGTAACATATTATAAATTACTTACGTATAGTTATTATACTGATTAAAGTTCTTTTTTATTGAATTTGAGAATTTGTACAGCAGTGGCATACTTAAAAAGTTAACAAAAAACAAAAAATTGTATTGGATAATGAATAAAAAATGTTTCTTCGACCTAAACAAAATTATTTAAAATATTTTCAATCAGTATTCTTGCTGCAAAAGTGGAACTTTAAAGAATAGAGTTGGAATACCTTTAAAAATCTGAGGAAAGAGAGATGCTGCTTTTCTCTTAGCGTTAGTAAGTAAGTAATTTCGTTTCTTTCCGGTCTTCATAATGGGATTGGAGACGATCATCTGCATTAAACGGCAGTTAAACTACTAACTATTCAGTTCCTTGTAATTGCGACATAAACTGCTAAACTTTAAAGAGCACGAGGAGCCCCGGCCGTGAGAACTTGCAAATGGAAATGTGTGGTTCGGGGGCGAATTACCCTAGAAAGAGGGTATGGGGGACGAAAGTCCCATTGCTGCTGTTGATTCAAATGCACATAAGTACGAGGAATTTTAAGTTTAAGGACTTCAAAGTACTCCGACTTGAATGTTTTTCAAATGTGACGAACATTCGGACTCTTTGAATGCTTCGAGCATTCAATTGTTTTTGTAAATTTTCTTTAAAAATTAATTTTTTAGAATAAAGAATCACCTGAAAGTTTTCCCAGAAATCTTAAGAAAATTTGTTTAATCGCTTGAAACCTTCAAAAATTCTTGAAAAGCGTCCCAATTTTTTTCAAAATCTTAAAAAAATTACATTTCGTTTGAAATTTTTTAAAATTAAAAATTATTTTCTAGTCTTTTCGAAACTTCTAAGCCTTCTGAATATTTTACAATATGAATCAAATTTTTCATAAGATTTTGCTAAAATTCTGCTAAAATATTCTCTTGAAATGAATTTTTCGAAATAAAAATTATTTAAAATTTTCCCATGTATCTTAACAAAATTTTTTTATTCACTTGAAACATTTCACAATTCTTAAAAAGCTACTAAATTTTGTTTCGAAATCTTCAAAAATCCACATTTTTCTTTTAAATGTTTGGAAATCATTTTAAATTATTTTTAATCTTTTCAAAACTTCTAAACCTTTTAACTTTATTTTAAAATGATTCGAATTTTAAACATAATTTAAAATCTGACTACTTTTTATTAAAAATACCAGTAATTTATTTCAACGAAAAACAATAATATATCATAAGAAAACATGGTTAAGAATTGATGAATTTTCAAGCAGAAAGATAAATTTTCAACCAAGAAGAATAATTTTCTAACAAAAAATAAGAATTTTGAACACTATACGTAAATTTTGAATCAAATAGTTGCATTTTCAACTGAAGGAGATAAATTTAAAAAATGTTAATGACAAAGACCAATTTTCAAGAAAATACTTCGATTTTCAACGAAAGAGATAAATTTTCAACAAATACATACATTTTTAACAAAGTAGTTCATTATGTTAAATCTGTTCAACTTTTAGCCAATTAGTTGACTTTTCAAACAAAAAAGAGGAATTTTCAACCGAAAATGCAATTGTTGATATTTCAATCAAAAACGATTTTAATTTTGAATAAAATACAGTGGAATTCATCCAAAAAGACGAATTTTCAACAAAATAGTTAAATCCTTAGCCAAAACAGATTAAATTTCAACCAAAGAGTTGAACTATCAACCAAGAAGTTAGATCAACTTTCTGCCAAAAAGACGAATTCTCAACAAAAAAGTTACATTTCCAACCAAAGAGATGAATTTTGAGTTAAATTCATCCAAAGAAGAAGAATTTTCAACAAAATAGTTACATTTTCAACCAAAGAGATGAATTTTGTGTTTAATTAATCCAAAGAAAACAAATTTTCAAGAAAATAGTTGAATCCTCAACCAAAGCAGATTTTTTAATCATTCTCCATGGTAAGAACAAAGGAACAAGCACCGCTCGGGGGGTGGCGGCCGGGGCATTTAAAGTTCCTGAAAAATGTAGCACGTATTTTGTGAATGGCTCCAACAAAGAAAAAAAATGTTAACCAAATTTGAATTCTAAAATTCCTAAATATTTTTCAAGTTGACTCGAATTATTCCTTCAATTTTGAAAAATCTGTCCAATTTATAAGTAATTGCCCTATACTCTTCCAGATTCTTTTTTGACAATTTTTGATATTTTTTAGAACAAATTAAAATCATTTGGAAATAAATGTTAACATACAATAAAATTACATATTTGGAATTTTTGATTTACTAAATTGAGGGTGCAGAAAAAAAATGTAAGCTCATTTAATACTGCCAAGGGGTTATGAATAGAGTCCTTTTGTTATTTTTGACACATGTGGTTAAAAAGTTAAGTACATAATTGTTATTTAATTATTAAAGAATTATTTATAATGAAAAATTTCCTCTTTTAGAAAATAATTTTTAGAATTAAAATTTTTCATTTGAAAATTGTGACTTACATTCTAGAAAATTCATAATTTTTAATGTTTAACATAACATATAATTATTGTAAGTTGAACCTGGCTTTAGCGCCGGTTTTTGGGCTGACCTTGACGGTAAATCGAGAGACTCGGAACTATTTTATCTGTCTCCTGTTTTATCTCTCTCCTGTTTCTCTCTCTGTTTTGTCACGCCTGAGTGCACATCGCACATCCCCGCGCAAACGCCTCTCACGTATCCCCACGGCGCGGCGTCAATTCTCGGAAGGGCACAATCCAGGGGAGCTAATTCCGGGTTTCGCTGTATTGTCATTTTTTTAGATTTATAGAATATGGTTTATGATAGTAGCCTGAATACTTTAAAGTACAATGTTAGAAAATCAAAAAAATTCCTATATCATAAGTCAAAATTTACCTGAAATAATTGTTTCTGTTTTGAAATGCGATCCTGTAATATCAAGGCTCACCACCAAGTGTGATTAGTATCTTTTCAGAAATCTCTAGACAAGAAAATTTTTCACCCAACCTTCCACGATTGCAAGTTATTGTTTTTTTCAATCTAAATTTAAAATAACCACGACAGCAAAGAACAAACTGAAATACGGCTGCGAAGTATGATGGACGTATTCACTATGGGTAATTGATGTGTTCTGTTACATTGAACAACATTTTAACATACGCTAGTTTTATATTTCAAAATTATAACCTCATAGAAAAAATGTAACTTTTCTTAAAACTTTCTGAGTAGCTATTGGTTAATCAATCATGGTCTTCGAAAGTTCGTCAATAGATCAGTCTACGCGTTAAAACATTAAGACATTAAACAAGTTTTCCTTATATCAACAAGATAAACAACATATTTTTTCAATTTATAAATCGGTATTGCTAGATAACAGGAGGTTATAGAAGGTTCGTCAATAGGTACTGCAGTACTCCTTACATGCACAAAGTTTTCCTCATATAAACTGAATACACAAATTTTTTTTAAACTTCATAAATTGGTACTGGTGGGTCATAAAAGGTGTATCAATAGGTCAATCGATGCGTCTCAAGGACGCGAACAAATACTCTGCATGTAATATTGTCGTGTTTTGAATATAAAAAAAATTTCTTATATAAACAGAATAAACCATTCTTTTTAAATTCATGAGTAGGTATTGATGGGTCATAAAAGGTTTATCAATAGGCCAATCAATGCGTCTCAATGACGCGAGCCAATACACTAAATGAAATATTGTCGTATTTTGAATATCAAATAGGTTTTTCTCATATGAACAGAATAAACAATTTTTTTGAAACTTCATAAATCGGTACGGGTAGGTCATAAAAGTTTCAACAATAGGTTGATCGATGCTTCTCAGAGATGCGAACAAACACGCTTGATATCGTATTGTTGTATTTTGAATACCAAAAAAGTTTTTGTCATATAAACAAGGTAAAATTTTTCTTTTAAAATCCCTTAACGCAAGAAAAAACTACTTCTAAATGGTCGATTTAGCTCAAAATCTTATCAGACTTGGATATCAATCGGAACTACATTTCTTCTAAATTTCATGATCTTTTTCTTTTCGAGATATGGTGAACAGAAAAAAGTTACACAAACATACACACACACGGCCATTTAAAAAAATATTATTTTTGAGCTCCTGGGGTCGAATTATATCGGAATATGTTAGAAAAGTATATTTGAAAATTTAGGTCATTACAAACTTCCCTCTGTGAGAAAGCAAAAGGCACTAAAAGTCATATTCTTGCAGCATGCAACCAATCAGGTTTTCAACAACAATGTATGTGTGATCTCGTGAACACGATTTTATAAGAAGGGATATTAAAAGCTTCTGAATCAAAAAAAATCGCCTGTAGTTTTAATTCAATTGATCAGTTTGAAAAAGGTGGGAAATAAAAATAATAGGACCTTAACCCTCAAACGGTACACTCCTTTCTGACCCCTACTAGATGTACACTGTTGCGAATTGGTTTTTTGCAATGTTAATAATAAATATTTAACATATTGAACATATAATAAACATCTAGCATATATTACGCATATTTAACATATATATTTAATATAGCGGGGATAAGCCGCTGCAGCTGTGCCTGCGTAAATGAAGCAGCTAAATAAAAAATTTTCCGGTGCTGATTCGCACCAGTGTACCGTTTGGGGGTTAAATTGGATGATTTTCATGAAATGTGAGTCTTCTAGCTCATATCATTTATTGCTACATTAAAGTTTTTTGTGGCTTCGAATTATATGAACATAAAGTGCTGGTCCCATTTTTACCTACAATACTCTTTCTTTCTACATTATTTGAAAAGATCAATCACTTCTGTGTATGTATCTGGCACTAAAGAACCCTGAAAGGATATTGGATGTAAAGCGGTGCCAAGAGTTCAAAGTTTTATGAGATTCGACTAGTTTTACCCACGAGAAGTGCAGGTGAATAAGAATGGAAAGGCACACATTACTGTAAAAGAAAACGCATTTCAGTCTCTAAGATTAAAAAAAGTTCGAAAAACTTCATTTCCTTTTGTCACTTTTTCCAATTTCAAATTGAAAAACTTCTAATTTATATTTTCACTACACGCATATTATAGATTTAAAGTACAATATGGAATTCTCAATTAATTCAAATTCAATACTATAATTTAAAAATCAGAAGTTTATTAAAAAATGTATAGGTAATATGTATTTTTATTTAATAGCCTTTTTTCACCGGATATTGCAAAATCGCGATGTGTGAAATCACATTAACATAAAGTGTAAAATTCCCTGAATAGTAATATATGTATGTCAAATTTATTGCTTTTCGAAAATGCATTTCTCCTCTCTAAAGGTTTATGTAGCCTTTTGGGATTTTATGACTTATCGACAACTTGAATTTCAAAATCACATTTATTTTTACCAGATTTTTATAATCTTATAAGTCCCTCAACGCCAGTCTTCAATAATGTATAGGAGTTGGACTGCTTCTCGTGGAATCAAGTTCGACTCTGAATGTGTTCGACAATAAATATTTCATAGAAATCGTGTCTCACGAAAAGAGGATTTAGAAACCTCGAATAGGGCGTTTTTTATTATTCCTAGTACAGAGCTATTTTTATAAAAAGTGCTTCTATTCCTAGTATTAGATTCCATATATTATACATAATATAGTAATTAGTTAAAGTGTATGATTTTTAAGCTAATTGTAAGTTTGTAAAGTCAAAATATTTTACGTCATTATATTTTTTCATACTATTTCTGATCTATATAATATTAATGATTGTTTTATGGTTATTAAATTTGGATTAACTTATGAAAATTGGAAAAACTAATGAAACTGAAAGTTTTAAAATATTTAGCAATGATAAAAAGATTAAAAACAATGCTCTATTATTCATTTTTTCAAGTAAGGTTTTTTTGTATTAAATTAATAATACTTTATGATAAAATCCACATTTTTTTGTGTTTCAGGTGCGGGAAGACAAAGATCTTCCGAAGGACGCGAAGAAATCTACAGTTGCCCCGAGTGAACCGATTCCGGTACCCCTTAATAGACAGGAATGGGTTGAAGTGACAGCCGATACGCGCATCCCGGTAAATAGTTTTAAAAGTGCTTTCCTATCAGAATTTTCCTGTCCATTTTCATTATTGAAAAATTTGGGTCCTTAAACATTTATTCTCTAAGGAGAATAAGACATTGAAAATATATTAAGTTTTTATCGATAAATATATATACCATTTATACATAAGTACTATTATTTGCATAAATAATTACTAATTTTCAAATCAAAGTAGTTTGGACCAATTTCATTTTAAATAAGGTAAAATTTCAAGGAAAGTCTAGGTCATGATTTCAGAATGATTGTGTATTTTGATATTTAATTTTATGTTGTAAATAAAGGAACCTTTATTTTACAGTTTATTCCAATTTTTTGTGGATTTCCAACAATCATTCAAAGAGTAGGGGAGACCACCCTACAGTAGATAATGATTCTCCTGTAGATCATTCTTAATTATAAGCACAAATATAAGAAAAATAATCAATTAGAATTTTAATATATTAACACGTATTGTGTCTTAATTAAAAAATATATTTAATTAATTATTTAAAATGCATTAGTATTTTTAATTAATGAGGGTGGTCTACTCTAGCTGCAAATTCTCAAAAATGAACAGAAAGTTTTTTCACACTGCAGTATTTTCCGAATGAACTTAGGTATTCGGAATTTTATTTTTTTGTTTGACGTGGGATTTCTCGCTCTTGCGATCGTTACAAAAAATTGAGAAATGTTGAACAATGATCAAATGGCGGCTGTTTATCTAAAATTCTTGAAGGCGGATTTTCTCAAAAACCCCTTTTCCAAATTTTTTGTTTAAAAAATAGCTGACAATATGTACTTCACATCTCGTGAGTTTTGTTCTTGGTAAATCACCTCTTACATTTACGAGAAAAAATGAAAAATTATATATACAAAAATTACCATTCCCTTTACCATTTTTGAGTCCCACAAAATAAAAATTTCTTTAAGTATAATTTTTTTTTCTAAACGATGCAAAATATCACAAAAGAGCAAGAGATATTTTTTGTAAACCTTTTTTTTATGTAAACTTTTATCCTTACACGTTTTGTGCCTTTTGTTGTTTCCGAGAAAAATGCAAAAATTCGATTTTTCAAACATAATTTTTTTCACTGTAAAGCAGTAATTCACCAATTTTCACATTTTTCAATTTATTTGGATTTTTTGAAAAAGTGAGTATTGCCGAGTTGAATAAAAAAAGAAAATCCTAAGTACCTACCCCTGTTCGGAAATACTGCATTTCGAACATCTTTCTGTCCATTTTTTAGAATTCGCAGGTAATCCTTGAATGATTGTAACAAAAACAAATTTTGTTAATAATCTGTAAAGTACGTGTTCCTCTACTTTCACAACACAATGAAAGTCTAAGTACCAAATAATTCTGACCCCCTAAGCTGGACCTATCTGCCTGATTTGAAATTAAATTGGTCTATCTACCTACCTTTGAAAAAACTGGAATTTTTTATTTTGTAGGAAAAATCCCGTCATTTTATTAACCTTGCAGTTTTTAAAATTGTATTTAGAAAGTTTAAAGAATCCTAACAATTATGGGAAATAGATGTTGCACATCATAATTATAAAAAATGCTCAATTACACAAACATAAGAATTCAAATGTGTTGAAAATTTTGGACTTTTTAGAAACATTAATTTAAATTCTGAAGAATGTCGATAGTTTTTCTGTGATACTTGCTTGAACATTATCTGTGAAATCCTGGAAGTCCTTGGAAATTCTGAGGCATCTCTAACATTTGGCTCACGAATCCATTTTTTTACTTTATAGATTTATCTTTACATTACATTTTTCAATTATAAATAAGTAGTACACTAAATTCTGTAGACTTTAATATTTTAAAAATTAGACGGCGTTTCTACGGAGGTTATGTGAATTATCTTTCCAAAAATTTCTGTGCATTTTCTATATTGGATTCCTGGGAAGCTTACCTTTAATTTTCTTAAATCATAAGTCTTAAACAAGTGTTAAGTTCTTAAACCTGAAAATCTAAAAATTAATATAAATAATTGCTCCTTTCATAAATGTAATTCTTAAATAAAATTCATTATTTTTTGCGCGGTGTCATCATTAATGGAATGATAAAAGTTAAAGAGAAAAAATATATTTCTCTTCTATATCTGTCTTTTAGAGAGAATATAAAAGCCCTTATCGTCTTTTCTTCATGCGGCCTAAAAAGTATCTGCCAGTATCAGGATTTCCTAGTTCTTTTCTTCTTTTTGACACGATAGATCCTAAATATTTTATGGGACCTAGTCTGTCGCAAGCACAGCGAATATCTGAATTATATATGCTTTTGCGTATCTGTATGCAGACATATGTATATAAGTGCACTCTAAATATCCATTTACGACCTCCTTTGATTATCAAAAATCATAATATTAACGATAGCTTGACTAAGCCGCAAATGGGTTTTTAAATTTTCATATTTAAGTGCAATGTATGTCATGGTCCCCACAAAGGGGTGGCTGGAGGTCCATCCAGCTAGCACCTCCATAATCGAAATTCCCAAATTTCTTTGTATCAGAATTTTGCGCTATTTTTGGACTGTATTGCCGATTTTTGGGCTCCACTACTTTTTTTGAAAATTGAAATTTGGAGAGGAGGTGCTGACTTGAAAAAGGCCAGCACCTCCACTATATAAAAATAGAGAAAAATTAAAAATCAAACACCACAGAATTTTGGGCTTTTTTGGGCTCTTAAACGCGCTAACAACCAATTTCCAAAAACCACCCCTACTGAAAATAAAACTACCCCCTATGTACAAACTCAAACTCGGAAAAAACAAAGTACACCAGAATCTTGGGCTTATTTTGGGCTCTTGAGTGTACAAAAAAAAATCAAAAAACCACCCCCAATGTAAAAAAACACCCCCTTGAAAAAAATAAAATTTGCAAAAAAGAAAGTGCATACGAATTTTGGGCTTATTGTGAGCTATCGAATGCACCAAACAAATTTTTTCAAAACCACCCACATGTACAAAAAACCAACCCCTTAGTAAAAACTCAAACCTGGAAAATTCAAACTAGAAAGTAGTGTTGGACGTTCCTTAGGCTCTTGAATGCTTGAATTTTTTTTTGCAAAAACTACCCCTACAACTAAAAAATCAAATCGAGCGCCAAATTTCAGAAACTTATTGGTTTTCATATTTTTGAGGAGCCCAAAAACCTGAGACTCTATTTACACTGTAAAATTTTGAAAAAGATTATTTATGAGAAAGTCATATCTGCGTCGTGTAGAGGGGTTGCTTTACAACTGTAAGGGTTCGAGCCCGAAAATCGGTGTCGATATTTTTGAGGAGCCCAAAAATCAGAGGCTCTATTAACACAGTATAATTCTGAAAAAGACAATTTTTGTGACAAAGTCATATCTATGTACGTGGTGTCATGGGGTTGTATTTTGACGTTAAGGGCTGGAGCCCAAAAATCAGGGATGGTATTTTTGAGGAGTCCAAAAATCAGAGACTCTATTTAAACTGTAAAATTCTGAAGAAGATTATTTGTTGACAAAGTCATATCTACGTGGTGTCAAGGGGTTGTCTGTTGACGTTAAGGGTTGGAGCCCAAAAATCGGGGTTGGTATTTTCAAAGAGCCCAAAAATCAGAGACTCTATTTACACTGTAAAATTCTGAAAAAGATTATTTTTTGACAAAGTCATATGTGCGTGGTGTCAGGGGGTTGTATTTTGACGTTAAGGTTTGGAGCCCGAAAGTCGGGGTTGGTATTTTTGAGGAGCCCAAAAATGAGAGACTCTTGTTACACTGTAAAATTCTGAAGAAGATTATTTTTTGACAAATTCATATATGCGGGGTGTCAAGGAGTTGCATTTTGACGTTAAGGGTTGGAGCCCAAAAATCGGGGTTGGTATTTTTGAGGAGCC
>CAKNWT010078737.1:0-19306 GCA_932066315.1 Andricus coriarius | reverse complement strand
GCGAATGTTACTTTTGTTTCTTAATCAGCATAATATGCCCAATTTTTCAAATTGGCAGATTTTTTATTCGAGTTCATATGGGTAAAATTTATTTTTTGTATGGAGTTCCGAAACTGAAAAAAATATGGAAGTTCTAAAAATTACGAATAATTTTTTAGCATAGAAAAACTTTTATATGTTCAAAATATACTTCCAAAAAAATTAAAAATATCAGATCGTTAAAAATGACGAGTTAATATAACAAATTCAGCAACTAGTTCTTTTTTAACGATCCGATCTTCTCAATTGTTTTGGAAGTATATTTTGAACGTAAGAAAGTTATTCTCTGCTTGAAGAAATGGTTTGTAGAGCTTGTAGACTTTTTTCATTCTCAGGTCCTTATAAAAAATAACATTTTCTCTATATAAAGTTTAATAAAAAATATAAAAAAAATTGTGGAAATGCGGCATATTATGCCTATAATAATATAATAATCCAAAAATATATCATCCAAAAAGTCTAGTTGATATCAACAAAAATGTTCTTTTGTCATTTCTACGTTTCGAGAACGAAATAGTCTGTGACAAAGGGTTAAATTTCAGAAAATTAAAAAAATATGTAGTAGTCAAAGTGGTTTAAGTAGATACGCACTTTCGATTTTTTAGATGACCCGAGAAATATATTTTATTTACCTTCCTTAGAAATTAGACGTCACAAAATTTTTAAATTCCACTTTAAAATGCAAAAAAGTGAAATTAGTGTTAAGTTCTTTAAGATTCAAAGGACTTGAAACTATTCCTGTCTTTTTACATTTCTGTCTCATATATTCTGGTGTTATGACTGGCAAAATAAATTATTAATAAGAACAAAACAACATACTAATATAGTGAAGTTAAATCTTCCAAAAAATCATAACATAGTCGTGTTTAATATCAAATTAATCAGTAATGGACAAACAAGTATAATATGTAATCTGATTTCGACTTTAGCTATTCATTAAAGAACGCTAATTATCATTAGCGCGTCAGAGTGGCAAAAGAACGCTCCCGCGAGCTGTTCGCTCTGCTAGCGCACATCTGTCGCTTTCCTCGGAAAAACCGAGGCGAGAAACGAGGAAGGACGCCACGAGACGAGGAAGGATGAGACGAGGCAAAACGAGACGAGAAATACCGAGGCGGCAGGTATGTCTCGTCCCGTCTCGTCTCGTTCCTCGGGATTTCTCGCTCGGCGGCAACACTACGCGGATTGCTCATATATGTCAAAATTCAATTAAATAAGACAACGAAAGATGCTAAACGTGTTGAAATTACAGAGAATGTGAGGACTTTATATATTTAAAAAAATGAGGTTTTAAGAAACTAACCCTTATAAAGAAGAGAAATTTTGTGAAGGAGATTATTACAAAGTTCCAAAACGCCAATAATAGTCAAATATTTTGGGAAACGATTAATCTCTTTAAGCCATTTGTGAAATGCGTTATGAATTTGGAGGTAAAAGATTGGGAGCAGTATTTTGAAAACTCGATGCGTGTATCTCCTTTGCGGAAACTGTTCTAGCCCTAAAAAAATTGAATGCTAGAAAGTCCTGGGGCCGGATTAAATATCAAATGATTTTTATAAAGCGATACTTGCTGCGTGGATTCTTTACTCGGGAAAATTCTTTAACGTAATTTAGTATGCTGAAAAAATCGCAGACGCTTGGGCAAAATCTCTCATGTTAATGTTTTTCAAAAAAGGCAATACAAGTGAACCTTCAAACTACAGACCTATAGCGCTAGTCAATTTAATAATCAAAATTTTTACGGAAATGTTACAAGCAAGACTACTGGAATGGGAAAAACAATGCCATTAAATTTCTAAAGCACAAGCAGGTTTCCGCAGTGGGCGGGGATGCCTTGTCCGTATCTTTTCTACTGAAACAATCTCTCAAATTTATTTGCAAAAATCAAAGCGGCATTTTTACGAAAACGTCGTCAATCATGCTCTGATATGGGAAACATTGTATCGTATCGGGATTAGTGGTAATTTCATCAGGATTATCAAAAACCTTTATGATAAGGCAGCCTTATCAGTTAGGGTTGGTAATGAGTACACCAAATTTATTTCTGTTACGGAAAGCTTGCTTACAAGGAAAAAGCCTAAGTCCTACCTTTTTAAATTATCTTGTGTCTGATACTGAACTATCTTTTGGGGAACGAGGTTTTGTGGGACTTACGATGCTGGGGAATATAAACCTTCTGATTCTGTTGTATGCGAACGAGATTATAATTGTGAATGATACCCTGGTAGATGCAAACAGGATGCTGTTCGCATTGAGAGATTTCTGCTCTCTGAATATGATGGCGGTTAGCATAGAGAAAACGAAAGTAATGATTTTCAAGCGCGGTAGGATTGACAATAAATTACGAAGATAAATTACGCAGGTAGCCCGTTAGAAATTCTTAGTTATTTTAATTATTTTGGCCTCCTTCAGTAGAAAAGCACTTTTCACAAAAGCTTCCGACTCAGCTGTAAGTAGGGTAAAAATCGCAAACGCTTCTGTATTGAGAATCATTGCCAGAACAAAATGTCACGATTAGGCAGCATATGCCAAAAAATTCCAATCGCTAGGCGTAAACACGTTGATCTAACTGTCACAAGTCTGAGGCCCATATTATGTATAAAAAATATAAAAAATCCAAACTTAATTTTACAAAGCCCTGTTTCATCTACCAAGAGATCCGCCTGACATTGCAATTAGATTGGAATTTTTCCTAACGTATCTAGCGGCCTTAGGTTTAAAAATGTTATTAACTTGGTTGCTAAAAATTTTAAAAATGGTTGATGACAGGGTCCCAAAAACCTGTTTGCGATTTATAATTTTGAACAGGCATACTCAAGATTTCAAATATAATTGGGTAGCTCAGTCTTATGCTATAATTGTATATGCACGTATTTTTATTGACTAGCAAAATCTAAACATAGACTTCTTTGAAAGTCAAATTCCAGAAATTATTGAATAATATCAAAACTTCTCATATGAAAAGGATATCTTAACTGGAAATCTTCAAATTGAAAAATACCTCCTACTCAACTTTCCATTTTCCTCCAAATGTAACTTAGCGCAAATGAGACTATCCTCTAAGAATATTCTAAAATTTACAACGTAAGCACAAACTACGATTATTGGCCCATAGCAATACTGTACCCTACGCAATGTTCATGAAGAACAAGAACTTCCACACATATTCTGCAAGTGCTCTTTTTTGCACCAATTACTCTACACTAACTTCCTCCAGTAGATAGCGCAAACAAGCCTACACAACTTTATTCGATTTAGACGTACTTTTAAAAATAAAATTAATTTCGAAAAGATTTGTGTGCTTTCATTTTTTATAACAAACTTTTGTAAGATTTTGATATTTATCAAAGAAGGTCTTTTATCTTTTTCAAAACTATTTACAAATAATTTTTAATAAGCGAGCATAATTTAAAAAAAAATTGTATTAAGGTATAAAAACATTGATGAACATCAGATATTTTTCCGGATTGGCAATGTTGAGCTCATTCATATCCAGAGTTTTGGAATACAATGCGAGAGAAATTTATTTTGTATTACAATTAATTGAAAAAAGATGCTACATTGCAAATTTTGAAAAAATTTCTATAAAAAACTTCACAGTTTAGAAAAAAAAAAAAATCCTCGCTATGATGCGTTAGGAATTTACAAAAATTATAGATTTTTTTCATTTTCATTAAAAAATTCAGAGTTTGGCTATTTTTCAACCAATATGCTCATTTTCTACGAAATCAATTAAGAATGTATTTTTGATGACTCTTCGCTACAATCATTCCACAAATTATACGAAATTATATTTATTTAAACAATTTTAATAAACAAAATCCGAGTTTGGCTATTTTTGAACCAATACCCTCAATTTTTCACGAAATCAACTAAGAACGTCTTTCCGAAGACTCTTCGCTGTGACACTTCAAAAGTTTACAACAATTATTATTTATTGAAAAAACTGCAATCAAAAAATTTAAAATTTGGCTATTTTTCAATTAATAGGTTACACTTTTCTAGAGAATCAGCTAGGAATGTCTTTGCGATGACTCTTTCCTCTTATACTTTTGTTGTTTATACACATTTTTTTTAAATTATTTTTTATTTTCAATTTGGGAAGTACCGTAGCAAAGAGTCATCGAAAATACATTACTAGTCGATTCCGTGAAAAAATTGAGCGTATTTGTAGAACAATATCTGAACTCTGAATTTGGTTAAGAAAATGGTCTCAATAATTAATAATTTCTGTAATTTTGCAAATTATCTTAGAAAAAATTCGTTTGAAAGATATATATAGCCAAAGAACATTTATAGTTTATGCGATAAAAAGAATCAACCTTTTAGTTGAAATACATCCAAACTGTGTTTTTAAATTATGCTCACCAACTGAAAATAATTTCCAGATAGTTTCAGCATATATATAAGACCATGTTTGATAAATCTTAAAATCTTCAAAAATATGGTACTTCTAAAAAAATATAAATATATCTAATTTTGTTGTTAAATAAAAAATTAACCATTTTTTTATCAAAAATCCAAACACACATATCCGCCGTTTCACGCGGGTGTTTTCAACTGGGTACCCTTCATTTCACTTATTATATAAGAATGATTCAGATTGAGGCAGACGAATTTTTTCTTGCACTTTAACTCAATGAACTTTCTGGTTCTGAAATTCGGAGAACTTCCGTATCAATAGGGAAAATTTTTCGAATTATATTTTTTATAACACACATTCTGGATTTCCGCGGACTAAATTCGTATTCAGTTTGCAGAAACTCAAATAGAGTTTGGAAATAATAGCAGTGTGATGGAAGACGGATTATATTGGACAAATTTTGATTTGCAAAAAGGTTTTAAAATGTTTAAAAAATTGTAGATATATTTTAACTCGCCTTTTATTAGAGTGTAAATACATATTATATCAACCGTGATCTCATAGATTATTGATAGGCATCAAGCTTGTTTTTCTGGCATATTTATCCTATATTTAATTATAAGTCAGTCCAAGGATAGAAATTTGGATGTATCAGTCGTGGCAGGAAAGTGGGGATTTCAGTATTACCTCAATGCGTATCAAGTATTTTGTAATTAAATAAAACCTTATCTTTGGCTAAAATCTTGATTCCTATTACTTTCATTTTGTATTCCTATCGCTAAAATGATAAGATTTAGTTAAGAATCTAGAATCTTCTTGTTAAAAAGATTCTCTACAATTTTTTCGGATACAATTTTCAAACATTATTTTTTTAATGCCTAAAATCATCAACAAATAATTTAGAGATAAACAAATAATAATATTCGCCTTCATTTATTTATTTTGAAAAATTGAATGTTGCCAAGTTTTTTTTATTAAAAATAAACTTTCCTCTCACCAGCAATACCATCAAAAGTAGTATTGTAATTCTTGAAAGTATAATTAAATACATTCTTCAGAGATCAGCTTTCCCGCAAGACAATTACCGTGTAACCTTTAATTTTTATTTTGCTTTCTATAAAGTTAGCTACAAAAAAAGTGATGTGCATTATTATTAACTGAAAACATTTACATCAATCTATTTTTTTCAATTCTATCAAAGTAACGAAATTCGCATGATAGTTGTGACAATCTTTTTCAAGTTCAAGCAATTTTTAATTCTGGAAAAGTGACTTTTAACGGAAACAGCTGGAAAAATGTACCTAATTTTTGCTTAAATTTACAAAAATAACAAGTAAACTTTAACACAGTAATATTTACAACTCTGGATTACTTTTAGTTACGTGACGCTATTATCTAATCAAGATCAAAAGAATAATTTTGTCTAAATCTGAGGTACTAATCAATCAAGTATTAAACTTACTCTCTTGGCAGAGTATGTCTAGGATATTGTCTAGAATTCTACGGAACTTTCAAATTTTCGAAGTATTTCAAACTATTTAAAGTGATTTTAGGAGGAGGGGAATTACGATTTCAAGTAATTTTATAATTAAGGGAAAAAATTTACTACTCGTAATTTTATCTTGAGTTTCAAAGGATTGTATTTAAGCAGCAAAAACCTCTTCTATCAAAATATATATATATGTCTTTCAAACCTCATTTACTGTATAATAATAATAATATAATAATCTGAAATATTATTAGGTAATAATAAATGAATCAATATAAACTGGTCAATTTTGTATGTATAACATGTATTAGAGATTACTTTATCATGAGTGTTTATTTGATAAGTGACATATTTCATCAAATTTGTAGGGCCAATACGCGTAACTGCAATACGAAATTCAAAGGTTAGAATTTGATTTAAAATATTTGAAAATGTTATATTTGGAAATTGCCTAGCTTAGATTTTTTAAATTACTAGTGACCGTCCAGAGGCCCCGCAAAGACTCTTTGTGCGTTTAAAAAAATTTCTAACTTCGATCACCAGTATGAAAATAAAATTAAAAATTACTGCTATAAGAAAGGTTCGAATGTTAAACAATGTTTCAAAAAACGTTTTTGACATGAATGTGTTGACATTTTTTTTTGATGTTGGATATTTTTTGAATGTTGACTATCTCAGTCCGATGACCAGATCAAAATTTTAGCCTTAAATTTTCAATGTACATACCTATGAACCTATTTTCGAATTTGTTCAATCATTTAAATTATTATTTATACATAAATTTTCAATTAATGGGTGGGTAAGGGTTTGCACTTTTGAAAAATCGATTTTCGTTTGTTTCTCTTTTCTTATACTCAAACATTTCAAGAATATAGTCCCCAAATTTGTAGTCGATCAGAGCAAAAATCTCGACGTTATTGACTAGTTAGTCTCCTCTCCTAAGGTAAGGGTTTTAGCGTGAAAAAACACATTTTTTTGTGAATTTCTTTTATAAATATGGATTGAGCAAATTTATTTAAACCTTTTGTATATTATTAAGTATAGTTTCAACAACATTTTTAAATTTGTTTATGCAAATATATCGACAAACAAACCGGTGACGGAGCTCTTCCAGGAATGTCTTTAGAAATAGACGATTTGCGGTGTTCACTGTATCGCATTTTTCTCAAAACCACTTTTCAAAAGTCCGTGTTCACTGCTATTTAAAAACTACATTACCGATTCATTTCAAACTTGGTACACACTTTCTACATGTAAAATACCTCCCCCTAACGTTCAGTTTTAGAATTTTTTTTACATTAAGGGGGTTTTATACTAACAAGATGGCGGAAATTTTCGTAAAAATAGCAGTTTTCACTTCAAATGACCACCAATAATTCAAAAATAAAAAAAATAATAATCAGTAAACGTTGGGGGAAGGATTTAATGATACTTCGACAAAATTTTAATGGATTTTGATGAGAGATAATTTCCAGCTGAGATACAGTGAACACCGCAAATCGTCTATTTCTAAAGACATTCATGGAAGAGCTCCGTCACCGGCTTGTTTGTCGATATTGTCACATAAAAAATTGCACAATGTTGTTGAAACTATACTTAATAATGTACAAAAGGTTTCAATACATGTGCTTAATCCATATTTATAAAAAAATTCACAAAAATGTGTTTTTTTTACGCTAAAACCCTTACCCCTCCCTTAAAAGCAGTGAAAATTAAACTAAAAACTACGAATTTTGAACAAAATAGTTCAATAGTATGAAAATAATATTTCACCGTAATTCACCCATAATTCTAAATTATGAGCAAGCGTTTCACTGTTAAAACTTTGAATCCATTTTAATTGAGCATCATTTTTTTTTATCGTCCTATTATAATACCAAATCGTCTTGTTTTGAAGCCATCGTTCGTACTATTTTACTTTGCTAACTTCAGATTCAAAAGTGATACGTACTAGCGAACTAAAATAATGCACAGAGAGTATTGTTTAAATTGTTTTCAACTTCATGCTTAGAGAAACAGAAAACCATCAAGTAGAAAAAGCATAGATGTGTCAGACCCGGACACGACTCAAAATTCATGGGTCCGGGTTCAACAGTTTGCATCAGGAGAGCCTATATGAAAACTCGCGTCCGGGTATCTCAAAAACTCTCTGCCGTATTTTTTGGGTCGGATATCTAGTAGCACCAGCAGCCTCATGGGATGTTGATCGCGCGGTTATTTGAATTGCTTAAATATAAAAATTAATTTTTGACGATATATAATGATTATAAAGCACAAAGAATATTAGGAATCTTTCTCTAAAAAATAGGTGTGTAACGAAAATATCGAAAGCATTGTTGTCGCTTTTCCTTAGTGCCCACTGGGTAATTTTAAAAACTCGAAGGCAAGAATATTGCCAAATTCACAGACGTAATAAAGAATCGAGTTTCAGTTGATTGAGATTTTTTAATTGAAATCTTATTAATACATTTTCAATAAGAATGATTGATTTTCATCCAAGAAAAATAAAAAAACTGGTGAGTGAAACCAAATATACAAATTTCCAATAGAAGAATTACACTTGCAACCCAGAAAGGTTTTTCAATCAATGAAGAAACAAAATCTCATTTAAAATGTTGAGTCTTTAAGTTATAAAGAAGAATTTTTGAAAAAAAAGTTGAATTCACAACTCGAAAATATGCATTTTCTACAAAAATAATTGAATTTTCGAATTAAAAAGACGAGTTTTCAACAAAGTAAGTGAATTTTTGACTGTAAAAGACCAAACAGATGAATTTTCAACCAAAAAGATTAAATGTCTATCAAAAGAAAATAAAATCTACGAGAAATTGAATAGTTAAATTTTTAGTTGGAAAAATTAATTTTCAATAAAAAAGAAACTAATTTTTAACCAAAAGAATGCAATTTCAACAACAACAAAAATAATTTTCAACAAAATATATGGATTTTTAAGCAAATATTTTAATTTTTAATAGAATTTTCAACCTTATAGTTTTATTTTCAACCAAAAAGGTGATATTGCTAGCGAAAAAAAACAGATTTTCAACAAAATAGATGAATTTTCTACAAAAAAGGATAAATTGTTGACAAAAATAGAATAGTTCAATTTTAAGTTAAAGACATAAGTTTTTCAGCAAATAAAATCAATTTTTAATGAAATACTCCAATTTCCAAACAAACACATGAATTTTCAACCAAAAAGATTAAATGGTATGTTAATTTTCTACCAAAAAAAGACAAATTTTCAAATAAATAGATGAATTTTCATTTAAAAAAATCAAGTTTAAAAAAAAAAGAATAGTTCAACTTTTAGTTAGGGCAATAAATTTTTGTAGAAATAAAATATATTTTCAGCGAAATAATTGAATTTTCAACCAAACAAATGAATTTTCTACTTAAAAGATTAAATGTCTATGACTAAAAAATTGTCGACAAGAAATGAAGTTAAATTTTTAGTTAAAAAAATTAATTTTCAATAAAAACACTAAGTTTCAACAAAAGAAAAATTAATTTTTAATATAAAAATAATTTTCTACCAAAAACGGATAATCTTGAAGAAAATACATGAATTTCCAACCAAATATTTTAATTTTTAATGGAATTTGGAACCAAATGGTTGAGTTTTCAACTAAAAAGGTGAATTAGTCACCAAGAAGATTAATATTCTTTCACAAAAGACACACAAAAGTTTCAAAATGATACAGAAAATTTCAAACAAATATATAGTTGAATTTTCAACTGAAGAAGATTAATGAATTATGAACAACAAAAATAATTTTCAACAAAGTAGTTATTAAAAATAATTCTTTGCTCACATGGAAGACATATAAAGTGAAATTTAATTATTTATTAGATTTTCTCCTAAAAAATAAATGATCGATTTTAATTTTAAAGAAAGGAATATCTTTTTTATCCTAAATATGAATGTACAATTATTCCTAATATCCCTATGCACTTTACATTTACACCTTACACTTTACAGGTAGGCCCTCCGCGATGGGTCGTTTGCTCTTCCGTGGATGGTCGAAATGAGTGAAAACAAGATCATCGTATTAACCATCCAGAAAGGATACCTTGCTCATCCCTGATAGTAAGTCTGGCGTTCTTATAACAGTCAGACTGGTCATAAACTGGGAGCCTCTCCGACGGATATTTTTTTCTTTGGATGCGTATGATTTTAAGATATTTCGATGTCTCAAGTTTAAAAAAACATCCTGTATAACATCCTTAACTCATCAGGTACTTGAGTGACTCTGCGGCTGGTAGTACTCGCATGCTCTTTTATAATCTGGGGCAAATTAGACCTCCAAAAAAGAGCTGGTCTTTATGAATATTCAACAAAAGTTGCAGCATTATAAACTTCTCTGAAGATTTTCAAGATCTTTTCTTTTATTTATGTTTTTCATGAATGATTAGAGTATTGGAACGAAAATTCTTATAAGTCATATCCCAAGTGATTGGAAAGCTTTTTCTACTAAGTTTTTTGTAAATTTCCAGTTGAAAAATAAATTAGTTAACTACAATTTCCCAGTATTTTCCGGCTTCCCTGTTTATGATAAGTCTAACGTCATATTTCTCTGAATAGTAATAATATGAAAAAACAACATATACAAAAAACACAACGTTCAACACGATATTGAGCTTTATTTCACTGTTGCAATCAGTGAAATTTCAAAAAACGAAATTATCAATTGAAATCCTTAGTACTAATTGAATTTGTTAAATATTTACTATTTAAGATTTAGAGAGTGATACATAGATTCGAGATGACCTTTCTTCTCGCCCTTTGAATCAAAGAAATTACTCGTTTTGTACAATTTTTTTAATTTAGAAAAAAAATTTGATGCAAGTTAAGTATTGACTAAAATTTAAGAAAGAATTGTCTTAATCTTATTACTTTAAATGATGGAAATAATTTCTTTAAATTATATAAGTCATTTTTTAATTTACTCTCTAAATGTTATGGAAATTGGAAATGTGAAAAATACAAAAGTTTGTTAAAAGAACGCGATTATGTAACATTTTCCGGTTTATTGACCACATTTAATACCAATATTGTGAAACTTGTAAATAGGATATAGGTCATATGATACTGATACTCTATTTTACATTAATTTATTCACTTCATCTATAATCTCTGTAATGCTTCGATAATGTGTACTTACAGAAACACAATTAAATTCCCTGAAGCGCAACAGCACGTTCCTGACAAATATCACGTACACTATTTGATATTGAAAACAATGGAATTCAAAAGCTTACTGATTACTAACTGAAATTACTAAAGCATTTTTAAATATTTTTGCATACATTTCTCTGAAAATAAGCTTGTCATTTTTTACTTAGTTACTACTAAGTAATTGACTTTTCGCTCCTGCGCAATTTTAATTTCATAACTCTTGTGTTCAGCCATTATGTATACATATTTTTTACAATAACTTGCAGAAAGTTGAAGTGTGTAAAAAAGAGCGAGGAATTTCTTTACAACTTAAATTGAAATAAATATTTTTAAAAAGACGTATTGATATAAGACTCTATAAAGGATAAGGATCTGAAATAAATTGTAATCGTGTAATTAAATCATTAGGACAAAGAAATCATTCTTGGATTGAAATAATTTTTTTGTTAAATTTAACAAAGAAGTTCTGGGAATCAAAGGCAATTTTTTTAATTTGAAGAAACTTTTTTCTGGGTGATCTTTACTCAATCCAACGTTCGATGTTTACTATCTTAACGTCATCCGAGGAATGCAAGATAATATCTTTGTTATATGTCATATGTAGTTTGTTCTATAATAAATAAATATATATATATATATATATATATATAATACGTCATAGAACAGAAAATACTTAAACAAGTATCTTTTTTCATACTATGAACGGTTTTAAATAAATGTATTTTTCAGAGTGACCGTTTTGATATAGGAAAAAAATTCCCAGTCAACAAACATTTTTCTCGGACATTTCAGAAATAGTTCATGAGGAAAAGCAGTTCATGCAATGGCACGTTTTTCAAAATTATGACGGTGATGAAAAGTCTAATTTGAAATCTTTAGAAAGTGAGAATTCAATTTCCGCTGAAAAAGAACGGTCAGATATCATCAGATGATCAGCTTTTTTTATTTTTTGAGCCAATAATATTATTTTCGAAAGTTTTTGGATAAGAGGTTCTTTAGAAATATTTACAATGTAAAAATTACATTCATAGTTCAACGTGGATTTTCACGTCTTCTCTTCAAAAATACTAGCCGAGTTTTCACGTGTTTTTTGACGTGGAGTCTCACGCGAAAATTTTTACCTGTTTTCTCTTAATTTAACTTTTTATTTAAGCATGAAACAGACTGAAGGGGACAAATTTCGCTACCACTTCAACTTAATGTACTTTCTGGTTCTGAAATTCGAAAAAATTCTGTATCAATGAGGGATATTTTTTTAAACATATTTTTTTATAAATAAATGAATAAATACATCTCCATTATTTCCCATTTTAGGAAAAACTCGTTATTCCGTAATGAAGAATTTGTTAACTCTGTATCAAATGAATATTCTATTATTTTATTTATTAGTTATTTCTACTGAGCTATTTATGGTTAACTGTCATAATTAATTCCAAGGATATAAATTTGGTTATCGATAAAAATTTAGATCTCAATTGAAAATTTTCAAAAGTATTTACAAGTGTTATGGATGCCTTTCTGAAGGTATCCAGTATGGTTCTAAGACGAATAAATATTTTTCTGGAGTAATGAAGACATAAAAACTGTCCTATAATAATCTCGTGTATGGTCACGTTCATGATCCTGAACCACATGGATACTTTTAATATTACTAGTACTATAAAAGTTGGTAGAATAGTTTTTAATCGTTTTTCATCAAACAGTGACGCTTCGACTCCTGAAAATTAAAAAACTACCCCTATGAGGGGGTGGAAAATACGCATTTGTACCCCCTCGTAGGGGTAGTTTTTCGATTTTCAAGAGTCGAAGCGTCACCGTTTGATGAAAAACTATTAAAAACTATTCTACCTTCTTTTATAGTACCAGTGTATATTCCACCCCCTGATAGGGGTAGTTTTTCGATTTTCAAGAGTCAAAGCGTCAGCATTTGATGAAAAACTATTAAAAACTATTCTTCCTTCTTTTATAGTACCAGTGTATATTCCACCCCCTGATAGGGGTAGTTTTCGGGTTTTCAGGGGTTGAAATGGTGCTAAGTAAGAATAATCAACAAAGTTATTATACATTGGCACTAGCGTGACCATATCTTTAGAAAAAAAAAAATTTAATATTTTATCCTCGTTCTTGGTCATGAAGTACTTTCTACCCCCTAATAGGGGTACTTATTCGGTTTTTATGGGTTGAAATGGTGCTAAGTAAGTAGAATGAACGTAGATATTATAAATTGACACTAATTGATTCTATCTATGCGGGGAAAAAATAATTCAAACATATTTTATACACATTCTTGTTTATGACGTATTTTCCACCCCCTGGTAGGGGTAGTTTTTCGATTTTCAAGAGTCGAAGCATCACTGTTTCATGAAAAACTATTGAAAACTATTCTACATACCTTTAGTGTACCGGTGTACATTTCACCCCCTGATAGGGGTATTTTTCAGGTTTTTAGGGGTTGAAATGGTGCTATGTGAGAAAAATGGACGTAGAACTATACGCTAATATACCAAGGCGATCGTACCTGCATAAAAAGCATAGTTAAAAGCTATTCCAATCCCGTTCTTATGCATGCAGTACTTTTCTCTGCCAATTAGAGGTAGTTTTTCAATTTTCCAGTATGAAAAGGGATTGAAAGAGTAAACTAATGACAAACCTGGTTACAGCATGCATTGACGATTATTTTGAGCTTTGTTGCGTCAATGTATCTCCTTTTCTTCAAAAACTACGTTGGCCGCAAAAAATGGGGCGGATGTTGGGGTCCCTCTTTGCATAGGCCCTTACCCGGTAAAAAGGGGGTCTTGCTTCGATAAAGATACGCATGCTAAAGGACTTAAATCATACTTTGGTAGTGATGATTGTCGTGGTTAGGCGTTCTCCGTTTTGCAGGGGTTTTTGAAATAAAGGCATAATACAATAGGTTAAACCGCAATGCTATGTGATTCAAATGAACCAGCCTATCTCTAGTAATATATGATGAGAAATTATTTTTAACGAAGATTTAAAAAAAAAGAATGTTGAGCCCCATACACTTGTCATTAATTTTTTGCCTCCAGGTATCCAGGTAATCGGTTGGCAATATTGGAATTGAAAATACATAATTAAAGAAATGTGACTGTGATGACTGTACTCAAGTACATCGATACCAAAATGAAGAATGGTCAATTAGGATTCAGGACTCATTTTCGTGGGCCACAATATGCCATTAAAGTGAAGCTCGGGAAATTAAAATTCCAGTGAAGAACTATGTTAATTTTTGTTAATTGTTAAGGAATGAGAAGTAATTTGAACAAATAAATCATCAGTCGAAAAACAAAACAAATTAAAATAACTAAAAAATTGAAAAATCTCCCGTTTTTTGAATTGTTTAGAATTATGAGAATAAAAGAAAAAACATATTAATAAAAACTTTTCTCTAGTTAAAACCCAAATAATTTGAAAAAATTAATAAGTAATAAGCACAACAAAAAATAGGCAGTACAAAATCAGAAATATTTGGAGTAAGTAAAAAATTGGCACATAGAAGAAACTCCGAGTTGTATGTATTCTATACAATTATGTGAATGAACAATGAATTATGAAAATAAAAAATATGTATTTAGGAAAAACATTTGTTCAAAAGACTAAGAAAGTTAAAAAAGAAAAAATTAAAATAAACTGTACTTAACATTTTTGGTTTCTGCCCAATTTTGCTTCATAATTTATTTATTTCGGCATAGAGAATATAACATATTATAAGGTTTTTGTTTTCATTAATTTCACGTCTGTAATGATATCGTTAAAATTCGTGAGTTTTCCGCTTTCTAATTTAAAAATTTTTTTTATTGTTTTATAAATTATTTAGTTATTTTATTTTTTTGGTTTTGTAATAAAGAGAGCTTAAAAAAAGTTATTTATATGATTGTGAAGAGCAGGAAGACCGGGGTTTTGTTTTAATTGTGAAATTTTTTAATTTTTCACTTTTTTCCACTTATTTAGTTTTACAAATTTGGTAAATTCTGTTAAAGTTGTAAAGCATGTATGATAATTACAATATTTATTTTCAGGTTAAATGTAGTTCAAACAATTTTTAATTCTTGGCAGGTGATTTTCAAGAAAAATAGCTGGAAAAAATGTACCTATTTTCGGCTAAAAATCACAACTATGTAAGACGTAATAAATTTTCGGCTTAAAAAATATCTTTAGCCTAAAATATATGACCATGTACTTACTACATTTAAATACGTGACACTCTGACGCTATTAACTAATAAAGATAATTATGTGCGACTTCTCGCAAGAGAAATAATTCATAAAATATAAGTCAGAGCCAATATGTGACTACGAATTAAGCTTGTTATTGCATCAGCTCACTGTTTTTCAAGTTACGGTCAATGATGAAGTCAAAATAAAAGCATCAGAAAAAAACATGTAAAAACACATTTATTTCTTTTAAAAAACCTCAAAGTTTCGACCACCCTGCGGATCTTTCTCAAGAATCGATACACATATCTATAATTTAATAAAAAGAATATTTATGAATGTGAAAGTCGCATAATTTATATCGTGAGAAGTATAGTGGTTATAAGAAAGTAAAAATTTCAATTTAAAATACCCGAGTCAAAAAAGAATGTGATATTTCATAAAGAAACGTCATTTTAAAAAATTGTTGAAAAGATGAAAAAAATTTTCCTGATTGAAGCCTCGAAGACTTTGTGGAGGCTCCAATAATTTATGAAAGTGTCACATAATTAAAACTTTGTTTACAGGCGGATGATATAAGACTGACTGTTATGAAAAGTCGTAATTGTAGAGGTGATAACTTTTAACTAAACCTCTGATGAAAAGGCGCGTGAAAGCTTCAGAATATAAGATTGAATAAAATATTATTGAATCAAGTAAAAAGAATTGCAGAATGCTTTGATAAATTTGGTTTTTATGCATTATCTCAGTTTTTAAATGTATTAAACTTTGATGTTCTTACTAATCAAAATAATGAAAAAATAAATTTTTTTCTATAATGGAAGTATTGTATATTTCATTAATACGTTCTTTGATAACATTTCCCATTAAAGACAATGGATAATTGTTTAAATGTGAGGTGGCTTTTAGTTGGTCTAAATTTCCTTTTCTATATTTTATATCACTATGTTGTATTTTATATGTTGTATTTTATATCACTATGTCTAATGGAATCTCCTTTATCTCTCGCAGTATCAAACTTGGTTATGGAAGATGTCGCAAAAAGGGCCTTATCGACATTATGTGTGAAACCAATTTTCTATCAACTTTATGCAGATAACATATTTACAATTGTCCCAACTGATAAAATTAATGAGCATTTAAATGTGTTCAATAGTATTGATGAATCCATTCAATTTACACTCGTAAACAAAAAAGACAACACGTTAAGTTTTTTAGAGCTGTACATTCAAAAAATACTTAATGGAATTTTAATTTGCCAAAAATAAAAAAGATTCGAAGACAATAGAAAATTTGTCTAATGTGGTTTATTCCAGAAAATGCACTGGTTTTAATAAACATTAAAAATGTGAAACTGGCAGGAGATGCAAAAGTAGGATTTATGAACATTAAAGAGATTATAGAATTGGTAGTTTAAATAAAGTTTTGTTACAACATCCAAGGAAATTTTAAGTTTAAATTTTTGGTTTTTGTAAAACCTCTATCTTTTTCACGGCATAAGTTATACGAACTTCACATTCATAAATATTTTTTATGTAATCGGCTCTTGAGAAGGGCCTTCAGAGTGGTCAGAACATTGAGGCATTTTTAAGAAATAAATATGTTTTTACATGTTTTTTTCAGGTGCTTTTATTTTGACTTCATCATTGACCGTAAGATTAAATATGTTTGCTAAACTACTGCTACGGGTGATTGGAAATTAAAAGGGTAGAAGAAAGGAAAAACAGTTTTGGATCTGCTTTATCTGGAATTGCTTTGTATATTACTATCATTACTTTGAATTCATTATTATTATTATGATTCAAAATTTTAGATGTTTTTGAAATTCTGGATAGTTTTTCTATCATGGAATGACAGTTTTATTATTTATTGTTTCTTACAATTCATGAGTAAAATAATTTAAATAAAAGTAAATCGTTCGTCATTTTTTAACGTGATTTTATGACAGTTTGAGAAGACTTTATAAAATTATCTATTTTTCGCAGGATTTTTGAATAATTACTATTTCAGTTAAAAAAAAAACTGCATTCTTCGTCCAATTTAAGTGAACATTTATTTAATTTTTTTAAATAAAAAACATGAACCTCTTTTTTAACTAAGCATAGGTCATTAGGACCAAATCCCAAAAAAGACTAGGTATTTTCGGGAAATGTGCTATTTGGGAAAGGCATACCATACCTTGTGCTTGAGAATAAAGGGCCCTTGTTCGCTTGGGTTTGATCAAAGTTGACGGGCCTCCCCACGTTTAGAAAAAATATATTATATGCCCTTATTGCACGCGGGCCCTAAATTATTTCCGAAAAAGGCTGGCTTGAGTACAGACGAAAGATTGAAGGCTCGAGAACCATAGTGCATTTACTTCTTATTATTATTTGTAATTACAAGTTTCTTTGTAACATTTTAAGATAATTGTGAATCACAAACAATTTTAGCATTACGATTTAAATTTTGTTGTAATTGAACTAATGGTTTATTAAGTTGCGGTTTGCATGCTCTACTATAAAATTATCTGAAATGAGACGCATTGGACCTACTGGAGATTCACCTATTTCATCAGTGGTCAATGAAGTAATCGATCCACTTTCCATGTTTATTTTTGCCCGTGTTTTACGGTATCTGTTTTTGCTGGGTGCATATATTCCAGCAAGAACATCACTTCTCTCCAGTATCGCAAAAACGTCCCCATCGGATGTTGATAATACTATTTGTTCTTGGGTTGGGATGGGTGCATAGATATGATATCCTGTCAATACTTCAATTCGTCTATACGCAGGAAAAGTGTATCTTCGAAGTTCGAAAGTCCGGTGCAGATTCTTACAGGAAGTAAGCCGAAATAATTGAAGTTCGTCAAGTCTACGTCGAATTCCGTCCGAAGTGAATATCCATGTAGGAGGAGCCATGAACCTGGTTGAAGCAGAATTGGACCTGGCACCAAGAGGATGCTCTGTAGGAGACCTTGACCTGGCACGAAGAGGAGGCTCGGCTTGAGGAAGAGACCTGTCTGGAGAAAGCTGTCTGTCTGAAGGAGCAGAAGGGTGTCTGTCACGAGGAACACGCGGAATAGGCTCGCCATTAGGCAAACATTCGAACTGTGAACTTAATCCTGCAAGAAGAGACAGATTATTAATTTTTTTATGTATATGTGTATAGCATGAATTCGTAGCAGGAAAATTGCTAGGCCAGCCTGAGGACAATGAGGGAAGACTGCCCTCGAAAATTCATTGAAAGATGGACCATCAATATTAAGGGAACTTTATTCGGGCTGGATTCTGGAAAAGCTTTATCCGAGATTTCGTCTGTTGTCATTAATATTAAACTATTTCATGAAGTTGGGTATTTCTATCATTTAATTTATTCTGTTTTTAAAAAATTAATACTTTTGTTAGTATTCATCTGTTAATATTTATAGTATTTATTTATTTCAAATAGGTCTGCGTTTTCCGGAACTTGCGCAGTTGTAAACGTCGGCACCTGTCCCCGGCTATCTATCGGATATCCACGAACTAAAAGGAAACCCTCGAAAAGAGTTCTATTGGAGTCTCCGTTATAAAGGATTCAAACTTTTACTTGAGCCGCGAGATTGCCGAAGCCCCAGTTTTTCTGTGTTTATACACACATGCAGCGGAATTCTGGGAAAACAGAAAAAACTATGCGCAGCTCTGCCTTGGTGCTATAACATAGAAAACCTCGGCACACTATAAGGTTAAAGTATGAGATTACCCGCTTGTAATTTGGAAGAGTATGCGGTTTCGGCATTTAGTGTATTCCAATGATTTCGAATTATGATGAAATTTATATCCAAACATAAGGGTCTAACCCACATAGTATTTTTGTAAATTGGGCGTCAGGAGTTCAAATCTAAAACTTAGTTGAATTCTATCTTCAATTTAATAAAAAGTAAACTGATAAAAAAAATTCATATTAAGGGGTTAGGGTCAGTCGCAAGACAAAAAAAAACGATTTCTTTAAGCATTTTTTTTTTAAAACAGGTTTTATTACCTATTGACAAATGTCCTACAGTTCGAATAATAAACATTACAAGAAGTTACAGTAATTTTTTA